>CAUVZR010000071.1:0-27368 GCA_963556515.1 Nudaria mundana | reverse complement strand
AAAACAGAACGTCCCCCCCTCTAAAATCTAAACGGATAGCTCGAAGAATCTGAAAAAAATCGTAATGGGAGTCCATATGACGAACTTTGAAGTAAAACTATAAAGGACCAGATAATTTTGTTAGTTAAGGAGTTATAGAGCCTACGGAACCCTATATTATCCGTGGCCCGACACGCACTTGGCCGGTTTTTTCTGTATTTTACCAATTAAAAATAGGTGGTTAAAATATTGAATAAACAAGTCTATAGCACACAGTTAAAGCGTTTGTTGTTGTAGTGTATATTAATCGAGCACAAAATTTAAAATACTCTACTCCCTAAAGTTAGTTTGGAATAAAAAGTGCAATATAAAATGGCGCTATTTTCGTATTCAGCCCTTTAGGGAAATATAATATCACGTATTTACAGTGAGACCAATTTTATAATGTTTGTTTTAGACGGTAAAAACTGGTAAATGTTAAGTTGAACGCTACAGGAGTATATTTAATGGCGAGTTTTGCCCCGTGCCATAATTTATTGCTTTGCCAACCTATTCACGTTTAAACATTTGGTTTTTATTTTAAATAGTATATTGCTTACAGGGGCTGGTAATAAGTACCTACCTGTAACATTACAAATGGGCTTTCGTTACTTATTTGTTCTGCATTATAATTAAGTCACGATTTATTGAGTTTCGTAAGCTAATATATTACTGGGCCGCCCACGTCTCCGCCCAAGTTTCCACTTGAAGTTTCATCATTCCCTGTCCTCACGGGAAATACTACGGAATATAAAGTAGCCCTGCCCTTGATCCGAAACTGTGCACGTGCACGACATGCAGGTCTTTACGTTTGCTCGGTCTGCAGAAATAAATAAATATGTAACATAGGTCATGGGTGTAGGATTTTAAATTCGGATTACTGAATTAATTAGGTTACGAATCTTCAATTTCCAAGAGATGACAATATGGTGCCCCCTATGACTTAAAACTAAGATGACATGTGTGAAAGGCTTCTGTACGAGGGACTAACCCTCGAACATGCATAGGCTTTAAGGTGATCTTGTTAATCAAGGATCTTAGTGATGCTCCTTGATGCCCACCAGACATACTTATACTTATTTATCAATCGATAAACTTGTAAAGTAAACATTAGCGTTGATTAAATCATTTGATGAACACCGCCTCAACACAACCCTGCCCATTCACGCAAGCTTCTAATCGAAATTAAGAATCTGCCGACGTCCACGCAATTGCTACCTTTTCAGGGTCTGCAGCTAGGTAAGTATCGCGCTAGTTTTACCTACCACTATAATTATTACAACCCGTTCAAGGTTTCAGAATCCAAAAATTGGATGCTAATTTAGCAAGTTCTTATTAACAATATTAGGTATCCCACGAATATTCTCACCCAGCTAAGACCCATGCCCTTTGGTAAAACTTAAATACGAAGTAGAAATTTATTTATAAGCTTACGAGGATACAATGAGCTAACTCTTCGCGATGCTACTGGTCCCTATTACTATGTCATGGTTACCGATCTGACTTCACGTTTGATTCTGATGCAAAACTGTGATGACCTTTTTCCTAACAAATATTTATAGATCGGCAGTTATTGAAATTTCGAAATAAAACTTCAGCCCCTATTTTAATCTGACATGCTCAATTACCAGAAATATTCAAGTATGATCGATTTAGTCACGCCGTCACAGTTGTACCTATAAGTACGCCCGCTACACGTGCTATATTTAGGCTGTAATATACCTACCATCATATTAAATGTTCTGAAGTAATAGCAAATACCCGTTCTTCTTATCACTTGGTCAATTCCAACCGATCTTCAATATTTTCAGTTGTATCGGACGCGCTCGTGAGAATCTGATCGATGAATGCATAGATCGACTTTCGCCCTCTTAGTCTTTTCGGAATGTGCCACTGAGATTCTTGTGGATGACGGATGCGGCTTATAATTTGTACAGAAATTTAACATTTTTGACAGTGTTATGGTGGTAAACATGATGAGGATTTGTGGCTCACTGTACCTCGCCTCCCAATCTCTCTCACCACTTCTCTGCACTAGCAGATATCCTGGATCACTCACGTAATGGACCTAAACTCACCGTATTTTATATGCTTGGTCTATCACATCGGTGAATTCGGTCGAGTAGTAGAGAGCCTTCCATTCTGACCTGAAAAACAAAGACCCATCGACTCGAATCAATTTTCCAACAAATTACTTTCTTTGTTAGTCAATTAGGGCTAAACAGCACCATTTCAACCGTAATTGACTAACAAAGAAACACTTTGCATTTTTAATACTTGAGCTCAACCACGCTAGCATCCAGTTAGCGTGGTTGAGTTTTCCACTAACCGTTGTCTACAACCCGTCAACCTACGACCACAGTTGATGCAAAACATCGACGTTGGGCAGCTAAATTGAATTTTAAAAATTATCACGATTAAGTTTCAATGTTACCAATTGTATGAATATTTGTAATTCCTTCACGCTGTAACTAAACCAAATGGATTTGGCTGAAATTTGGTATACAAGTA
Source organism: Nudaria mundana (assembly GCA_963556515.1). Taxonomy (NCBI): domain Eukaryota; kingdom Metazoa; phylum Arthropoda; class Insecta; order Lepidoptera; family Erebidae; genus Nudaria; species Nudaria mundana. Next base: position 24,839 of record CAUVZR010000071.1, on the reverse strand, counting down.
GTAGATATATAATAATGAAACGTAGGAATGGCGCTTACTATTTTGTTGCTTGCTTTGTCTTCATTTAGACTCCTCTCATTTTTTTATTTATTGTCAATACCATAGTCGAAGCACACAGGTCGATTAACACGCTCAAAACTTCTTGCATGCGACTTTTTGTGCGTGTGTGTTTTCTTATAGGAAGGTAGTAGTTGCATAAAATATTAGCTTCAAACTTAAATTATGCATGTTGCATGTTCCTCAAGTGCAGAAAGTTTCAGTAAACATAACCCTCCGACTGCCTTTGACCGCAATCCCCAATCTCTCTATTGTATATTTTGAACAGCTACGAAGGAGTTCCGAAAATAGATAAATTGAAAAAGTTTTATTTTTAATTTAGACTGACTCATTTATGCGGCGTACCTCTCATGTCAACAACACGTTGCTCTTTAACATGGTTAGTAATTATTCTAAATTGTTCTCAATTATTAATAAGGTTTGGAATAATTACTTTCCAAGATGTTTTAGAACAAAGGATGTTAATTATAGAAGTCTTCCTTCATTGGATAATTGCGTTATTTATGTTAACTTTACAGAAATACTGAAATGAATTTAAAAATCACTTGTTAGTCGTAAAAGGGAGCGATACAAACGAGCTTAGATCAAAATATCAAGGGACAAATTAAATGCGGACGTGAGCTATAAAGTTACATTATGTTTCGTTTTACAGTTACAATATTTTTACTGTGGATTTGTTTCCTGATACTTATCATTAAGTGCTTTTATATTTTATGTCTTAAGTTTAACATTGTTTGTTTATTTTTCATACAATTGTACAATCTGCCTACTTGTGTTTTACATGACCTCATGTCTACTGTATCAGTTTAGGAGAAATCAAGCTGTCTTAGTAATATTGCCTTAGTAAATGATACCTACAAGGTTTTTGCTTCGTAAGCATGTCATAATAAGTAGTAATAAGCTTATAACGGCAAATGTGATTCGCGTCGCAGAGCACTGGGCCAAGACAAAATAATCATTATAGTGTTGCCCATCGACACGAGAAGAAAAAGAAGAAGACAGCTAATACTTTACTAAATCTTATTAGTCACTTATGGTCGTGTAAGCTTAGGTACTTATTCGAGCGTAATGCATATTATGTATTTAGTCGAATATAGGTAAGTATATTTATCAGTTATCTAGAACCTATAACACAAACGTGGGGCAGTTAATTCCTTGTCACCATGGCTTCTTTGCACCTTTCAACCACATCACGATGTGCCGGCGCTGGTGCTGCATCAGCAGAGGGCCTTAATCGGTGTATAACAACGATTACGTATTTGTGCCATCTGAGATCGATACGATAGGACCACGAGGTTCGTGCGCTCGCTGGCTATTCAGAGATAAACGTCTGATCGACGCTTCTCACCTACGCTGGATGTTTCCTGCCTCAAAGAACTATCTAAGTATGGTTTTAAAGTGGCGACGGTCAATTACTAAAGTGAATGTTGACACGAATCTTTATAAAATTGTAAGCCTCCTTTTTTGTTTGCGTTTATATTTGTAATAACAATTCTGCAATTATTTTATCAGTGTACATAATTTATATTCAAAATCAGCAAATCAACGTATTTACGAACAGTATATAACAGACTAACCGGCAACGGACGTTAGAGCGGACGCGGCCTCGGGCCGCGGAATCAAAAAAAAAGACTAAAAAAAATTGTCGACACTTTTGTACAAAAGCTGTAAGTAGACAGTAGTCGTTCGTAGGCCGATATCTGGAGCGTCAGCCCACCACTCTGAAGCAATCTGTTTACGTAACAGCCCCGTTATGTTCAGAGTGGGTTCTCGTAGTAGACGTTAAACATATTGCCTCATAAATCGCGAGAATCCCGGCACAGCGCTGTACACCCGTGCCGGTGTCGATTTGACTACGTTTCCTTTACGATTCCTCCATATTGAGCAATCGAGCTCAACATTTAAATATCACTACATAAATTTACGCGACGCATAACCGTTATACTCTCTCAGCCGTAACAAATATCAAATAGTCGACCCAAATGTTCCCATTTTCATCAATTCGGGATAAGTGTCGGGAGCCGTAAACTGCTGTTATTAATGACTTGTGTATGTGATGAGATTAATACGAGCACTTAGTTTTCACGTGTCTTAGAAAATGTGTACCACAAAATAGCACGTAACATTGATTCAGTATCTGCATACTGTAGCCCTCTTCGGAAATTACCACCAGGTAAACGAAAAAATCTACATAAGTACTATATTACTGCCTATTGAGCATTGGAGTTATTAATACAACTGTAGTAGCACGAGTGTTCTCAGGTTTCATCAAATATTTGTAAAATCTGCAAGCATTTGATTGGTGTTTAATTTCAATACTACGTCTCTACCTATGTATTTATAAATGAATATGGAGTCAGTTCTCTAATTCTCATAGTAAAAGCTCGGTTCAACAAATTCAAATCGATAAACCCTTCGATGTCATCACATTAATGTTAAATGAAGGATATACAAACTTGAAATACTTGTAAAGTACAAACTTTCAACTGAACAAGAAGGAAGTTTACAATTAAAACGTAATTAAGTGTTTTACTAAAGCATTTTTCTATCGAAAATGTGGGAAAGGCGGCCACACCTCGAACTAGGTTAAACTTAGTTTTGTGGTAGTTCAAGATTAGACATCTATAGGAACACGCAAGCGCCATAGCACGTTTGTACAACTGTTGCAAAATTACTTTTGTTGTTCGATAAATTACAAATCCTTGGGGCCACACTCAGGGTCATAAAAATTTTCTTTTGAAGCACCATATTTCCAGTTCATTGGATTTCGATTGCCTTATGAAAAAAATATTATGGAATGAAAAAGCTTCGATGTTTATGTTTTAATTTTTCAATGAAGTACCTAATCAGAAAGAAAAGGCAATAAGACTTCCGTATTTTAGTTCAAAATACTTTGTATGGCAGATCAACTGTATAGTTAAAGGAGCTATTAGTTACAAGCAATTAACATGTTTGTTTCATGTGATTAAGGTTTACTATATGTAATACTAGCACACGGCTGCAACTTTCCCCGCGTGAAATAGTATTAAGTACTAAAACCTTCCTCGAGAACCACTTTATACATTGATGAAAACAGACGAAAAGTCGGTGCAGTAGTTTTTGATTTTATAGCGAACAGACAGACGCGGCGGATGACTTATTGTCTACTAGCTGTTGCTCGTAGCTCCGCCTGCGTGTTACTTTACATAACTTTTTTATTTATGAACCGATTGAAAACCAAACCTTAAATGTTAAGTTGAATAAACCACAACGCATAACTGAAAACCGCAAATTCAAATCAAAAATTCAAATCAGTTTAGCCGTTTCTGAGACTAACGTGTTCATACATTCAGACAAAAGTTCTAAAAACCATTGTTTTGGGTTTTATTGCGTTCATAAAGCCCCTTACAACAGTTTCTCTATTATATCTTATATTACATTCTCTATTATACCATACATATTAATAAAACAATGGTAAGTAAAATGTTTTAAGAAAAAACTTTTTAAAAAACTTTTTAAAATTATATAATAGCATTAATTTTTCGCAGAATCAAAAGGACAACAAAACGTCGACAATTGTTTCGCCTCTAAACGAGGCATTATCAAGACTGTCTCAGAGAGAACAGCAAAATTCGTGGTTGGAACGTGTTTGCTTATAAGTAAACGCGTGCAAATTTCATTATCGCGATGTAGGATTCTTTACAATAACTAATGTGGGTAGAAACCTCAGATCATGCTAACTAAGTTCCAAAAATAGGTATTCACCAATACTTGACCTTATCTGTTTGATTTAATTACTGTCTCTTGATAAGTTGCATAGAAAACCCAAATAACACACACAAACCAACAACAATTAATGTGTCTGTCTGTTCGCAAACAGATTAAGTAAGGGAGATGTGTGAAAATCTATTTGTTCGTTGAGTAAGGTGTCCGCATCTCTTCTAACTATTTCTAGCCTTTCCCAAACACTTAACTTGAACCCTTTCTCACATAAACGTAAAACTTTAAAAGTGTTACTATTGTTCAAGGAATGACCAGTGTCAAGAAAATGCTTCGCGAAGAGGGACCTTTCAGGACAACCATTGCGGGACGCCGCTCTATGTTCCTTATATCTAATATCGAAGGACCTGCCAGTCTGTCCCACATACTTCAAACCACATTCATCACAACTCAACAAATAAACACCTGATCTGCGTGAGACCGACACCGAATCCTTGCCATTACACAGCTCCCTCAAGGCATTCTGAGTTCTAAAAGCAACAAATATACTACTTTCCCTCATGATCTTAGCTATACTCAACGAGACGGGACCCACGAACGGCAAACAGGCCGTGTACTTCCTAGGTGGATCTTGAATCGGATATAATAAATGAAAACTAGCCTTTCTACGTTTTTTATTTAATAATGAGTCAACCATTCCTACGTCACAGCCATTACTTTGTGCTATGTAGCAAATGATGGACAATTCTTCACCAAATGCCTGTGGGCTCAACGGTACCGCCAGTAACCTGCTCAGTATGCTGTGGAAAGCTGCCATTTTATGTTGCCATGGATGATTGGATGAGTAAGGAATAACTGTGTCTGTAACTGTTGGTTTCCTATAGATACGGAACTCATGAACACCGTTCCTTCTAGTAATTGAAAGGTCCAAGAAATTGAGAGTGGAATCTGACTCCAACTCTAGTGAAAAATCAATTCTAGGGTGTACTGAGTTCAACTTGGAGACAAGGACACTGAGCTGACGTTTTGTTCCTGTCCAACATATAATAATATCATCCACATATCTAAAATAGTACAAGACATGAACGTTCCCAACTATGTGGTTAGTCTCGAATGCATCCATAAATATTTCAGCTATTAAAGGACTGAGTGGCGATCACATAGCCAAACCATTCCTCTGTAGAAAAAAACTGTTGCTGAACTGAAAGTAATTCTGAGTCATACACAATCTTGTTAGGTTATAAATTTCTTCTATTTTATTAAAATTGATCCTTTTTATTGTTAATTTGTGTCTCAAAATATCTAATACTTCATTATACGGTACGTTAGTAAACAAACTTTTCACGTCCAAAGACACAAGTTGAGCATTGGACGGTAACTTAATATTTTTAATCTTGTTTATGAGGTCAGTACTATTTTTTATAGAAAATTTTGGGTTGGTACCTTTCAGGACAATGGTTGTCCTGAAAGGTCCCTCTTCGCGAAGCATCTTCTTGACACTGGTCATTCCTTGAACAATAGTAACACTTTTAAAGTTTTACGTTTATGTGAGAAAGGGTTCAAGTTAAGTGTTTGGGAAAGGCTAGAAATAGTTAGAAGAGATGCGGACACCTTACTCAACGAACAAATAGATTTTCACACATCTCCCTTACTTAATCTGTTTGCGAACAGACAGACACATTAATTGTTGTTGGTTTGTGTGTGTTATTTGGGTTTTCTATGCAACTTATCAAGAGACAGTAATTAAATCAAACAGATAAGGTCAAGTATTGGTGAATACCTATTTTTGAAACTTAGTTAGCATGATCTGAGGTTTCTACCCACATTAGTTATTGTAAAGAATCCTACATCGCGATAATGAAATTTGCACGCGTTTACTTATAAGCAAACACGTTCCAACCACGAATTTTGCTGTTCTCTCTGAGACAATCTTGATAATGCCTCGTTTATAGGCGAAACAATTGTCGACGTTTTGTTGTCCTTTTGATTCTGCGAAAAATTAATGCTATTATATAATTTTATAAAGTTTTTTCTTAAAACATTTTACTTACCATTGTTTTGTCATGGATTTTCGCCAAGTAACGCCTGTTTCTATCCAATATTTGAGATCAGTGTGCATCACTACCCAGGTATATAACCTACCCTAAACTATATATAAAGTTGATCAAGCTCCACAGAACAGCAAGTCAAAATCTTTGGTTCAATCAAGAGTGTAAGCGCTTTGGGGTGTTTCCAAGGTACATCTGCCTAAAAACAAACAATAACTCAGTGTCGGCTAGGAATTCTATTTTAAAAGCAAAAACAGTGTGGCTAAACTCGGAAATTAGGAGTTTATTTAGAGTGAGAGACAATTTGAAGTGGCATTTAAAGGTTCTACACTCTGAGTTGTCATTCAGTTTACACAGAGTATAATTTGATTTGTTGGATAAAAAGGCACGAGATTTAGCTTCTAAATTTATACATAAAAAATTTTTAATACAATCAAAAAAATTATTTAATCTAAGGGTGGGTAGAGGCGAGTTTCTTGACCGAAGGGAGCAGGTGTTTTCTAATCATACATTTTACCCCAGAATCAAGAACCTTTCTGATATTCATCTCAGCAACAGTGAGGTGTCCCTTTTAAATAAGGGCTTAAAATATTCCATACCTAAATCATTTAACAATAAAAATCTTTAGAACCTTTGGCAGTAGATGCGGAGGTGGCAATCATTAGAAATAAGGGTGACACAATGTTGAAGGCACTGGTTGCACAAAAAATCGATTCTGTTTGTTTGTCTGGTACTTTTAACTCCGAATTGACTGTACAAAGGTCGATTCGCAACAAACTTAGGGACGGGGATGTGGTTCTGAGTAAGGCTGATAAGGCTAACACCGTGGTTTTGATCCCGAGGGAGGATTACATAGCAAGAGTCAATGACATCATTTCATCTGATGATTTTCAACACTTAACCTTCAATCCTACAGCTAAGTTCCAGGCAGAACTAAAGCTTGCTTTGAAATCCACGACTTATTTATTCCCTGAGAACTCTTCGTTGCATAAAACTTTGATAAACATGAATCCCTGTTGTCCGTTGTTTTATGGCCTTCCAAAAATACACAAGGAAGGGTGCCCAATTAGACCTGTTGTCGCATACAGGGGCGCGCCGGCATATAATTTGTCGAAGTTTTTGAACACAATCATTAAAGAAGCAATAGATTTTAACCCAAAATTTTCTATAAAAAATAGTACTGACCTCATAAACAAGATTAAAAATATTAAGTTACCGTCCAATGCTCAACTTGTGTCTTTGGACGTGAAAAGTTTGTTCACTAACGTACCGTATAATGAAGTATTAGATATTTTGAGACACAAATTAACAATAAAAAGGATCAATTTTAATAAAATAGAAGAAATGTATAACCTAACAAGATTGTGTATGACTCAGAATTACTTTCAGTTCAGCAACAGTTTTTTTCTACAGAGGAATGGTTTGGCTATGGGATCGCCACTCAGTCCTTTAATAGCTGAAATATTTATGGATGCATTCGAGACTAACCACATAGTTGGGAACGTTCATGTCTTGTACTATTTTAGATATGTGGATGATATTATTATATGTTGGACAGGAACAAAACGTCAGCTCAGTGTCCTTGTCTCCAAGTTGAACTCAGTACACCCTAGAATTGATTTTTCACTAGAGTTGGAGTCAGATTCCACTCTCAATTTCTTGGACCTTTCAATTACTAGAAGAAACGGTGTTCATGAGTTCCGTATCTATAGGAAACCAACAGTTACAGACACAGTTATTCCTTACTCATCCAATCATCCATGGCAACATAAAATGGCAGCTTTCCACAGCTTACTGAGCAGGTTACTGGCGGTACCGTTGAGCCCACAGGCATTTGGTGAAGAATTGTCCATCATTTGCTACATAGCACAAAGTAATGGCTATGACGTAGGAATGGTTCACTCATTATTAAATAAAAAACGTAGAAAGGCTAGTTTTCATTTATTATATCCGATTCAAGATCCACCTAGGAAGTACACGGCCTGTTTGCCGTTCGTGGGTCCCGTCTCGTTGAGTATAGCTAAGATCATGAGGGAAAGTAGTATATTTGTTGCTTTTAGAACTCAGAATGCCTTGAGGGAGCTGTGTAATGGCAAGGATTCGGTGTCGGTCTCACGCAGATCAGGTGTTTATTTGTTGAGTTGTGATGAATGTGGTTTGAAGTATGTGGGACAGACTGGCAGGTCCTTCGATATTAGATATAAGGAACATAGAGCGGCGTCCCGCAATGGTTGTCCTGAAAGGTCCCTCTTCGCGAAGCATCTTCTTGACACTGGTCATTCCTTGAACAATAGTAACACTTTTAAAGTTTTACGTTTATGTGAGAAAGGGTTCAAGTTAAGTGTTTGGGAAAGGCTAGAAATAGTTAGAAGAGATGCGGACACCTTACTCAACGAACAAATAGATTTTCACACATCTCCCTTACTTAATCTGTTTGCGAACAGACAGACACATTAATTGTTGTTGGTTTGTGTGTGTTATTTGGGTTTTCTATGCAACTTATCAAGAGACAGTAATTAAATCAAACAGATAAGGTCAAGTATTGGTGAATACCTATTTTTGGAACTTAGTTAGCATGATCTGAGGTTTCTACCCACATTAGTTATTGTAAAGAATCCTAAATCGCGATAATGAAATTTGCACGCGTTTACTTATAAGCAAACACGTTCCAACCACGAATTTTGCTGTTCTCTCTGAGACAGTCTTGATAATGCCTCGTTTAGAGGCGAAACAATTGTCGACGTTTTGTTGTCCTTTTGATTCTGCGAAAAATTAATGCTATTATATAATTTTATAAAGTTTTTTCTTAAAAAATTTTTACTTACCATTGTTTTGTCATGGATTTTCGCCAAGTAACGCCTGTTTCTATCCAATACATATTAATCTTAAGAAACGAAAATATGTAATATTATTTATTATCTTCGTCGTGTGTGATAGTCCATTGAATTGTATGGCGAGCGATATTGTATCATAAGATAAAATATTATAGTATCTTAGCCGTGTGCAGCGCCCCTTAGTGAACTCCACTGCGGGTGACGTAACCTACGACAAACTTATTATTTGCGATTGGTACAGTAACCGGGTCTAGGACTCGAACCGCAAAATTAAGTTTGTTTTTTATTGTATAAACTTTTCCTAGATAAAAAGTAAGCCAGTAAGTAGGTGCCCAGGATATTAAAGAATAATTATACCAAGTTTCATCGTAATCGAACCGGTAGTTATTGCGTGATGCCTGAACAAACGGACCGACAGACAAAAAAAAAATTTAATCACATTTTTGGGTTCGGTGCCATTTATTTTTTGATATTTTCAATGCACAGAATTTTCACTTCTACAGATTTATTATAAGTATAGATAACATAATATAGTGATCAGTGATACGATACAAACATCAAAATCGAAGGATCTCAAGCCAGATCCTTGTCCAAATTTAATTCTAAAGTGTTAATATATGTATATATGCTACAGCTATGCTACATATTAAGTATATTTATGTATTATATCTTGTAACATAATATCATCTTTATACACCCTTTCGTTGACCGCCATATTGCGGCAACCCTTTTCATTCATTTGACTCTTACAAATCGTTAGAGATTTATTACTTCACTCCTTACTTACACAATGTCTGGTATATTAATGTGAATAGATATCTATGAGAACAATGTTCTAGCTAATAGATCGCAGATATTTTTGATAGGTGTGAGATTAATATGTACTGCACTTTGAATAGGTTATGTAGAAACCGATTGGAATTCTTATATTATATTCTGGTTATCATCAAGAACTTCCGGAGCCTAAATTCTACTCACCAATAAAATGACAGTCAAAATTTGGGTTTTTAGAATCTTTCGGCTCTGTCTAAGCCTTTCGAGGGTAAAAAGTGGCGTGTGTCCGAAAAAATACATTTTAAAAGTAGATTTACTTTCAAGTTTTAGTATTTATCTCACATTTTTCAAACACTTACCTCATATCCAACCCATTTCTCGAACAAGCTAACCGATGTTCACCATTTTATCTAATACGAACGTACCTGAAATCAAATATTTAAAAATGTTCTTCATTCACTTAAATATTCTACATTTTCATCGCATACAACTCATCATCAATTGGAGCGATTCGTTAAACTTCGTAAATATTGCCAGCCTTTTTCAATACTTAAGATACATTGTATTTAGGTACGCTATTTCATTTTGTCCTATATCATCACTTTTATCATAAAAGTATTCTTTAATTTTTATTTGTTTGTTTTTTCTGTGATACAGAGTCTCAGATCAAATGTTATTATGCTCAAGCAGCCCCAGATTTATATTGCACTTGTAACTCAGTACAAAACAAGTGAATGTCAAAGGATCTTTTGATTACTTCCTTGAAGGAAAATAGGTTCTTTATCCGGAATCCGTTCACGCCTAGCTCGTCGACGTGAACATTACGAAAGCAATATGTATGTAAACTAGATATGTTAGCTCATAGAGATGATATTTTCGACCACATTCGGGGCACCCTACTTCTAAGTCGGCTATTTGCAGCCTTACCTGCGGCGATATTTTTAAATCCTACATTTTATATCAATAACAAACTTTTTTGATAGCCAATATCGGCCCACATGTTTCAATTCTTCACAAGTTTCGATATTACGGTTTTTTTCGATACCTCGCAGGCTCTCGGGTGTAGAAAATAATATTTTTACAGGCGCTTGTGAAAATATAAACCCTTTATAAGTAGTTTAATATTAAAGAGACTGTGATTTAAAAGGATTTTACTTGGATTATTTGACAGTTGAAAAATTATAATGACTAAGCTGTGAAGCTGGTACTTATGCATTTTTACATATCGATTAAAAGCAAAGCAACTACCTAAGTATAAAACGTCTAAAGAAGTTAAATATTTTGTCCGTCCGTACCTGCAACCTATTTCCTCAAAACAAGTAGTAAAACAAAACTTCTGTAACATAAAACTATTTGTATTTAGTTACAAGTACGGCTTCGTGCTGTGTCGCATCACATTTACCGCAGGAATTGGCTATACTAACAATACATTAAATGCCATGTCCCAAGATAGAGGAAAAGTATTGTCATTACCAAGATTTATAATCAATAATCTATGATTAAACCTTCATACTTTTTGAAATTAATAATGTTCGTATTCAAACTAATAAAAGTTGCAAGTTTTGCCAAACAGATTTGTTATCACGTAATCAAAATTAAAACTGACAGATGTTATGCAGTCAAACATAACATAACATTTCAGTTATTGCAGATATCACTATACTCAAAGCAGCAAGTTTATGCTCAAAGTAAATAAGAGATAACCACCTCTATTTTGCAAGTCTGAAATGTCTTGACCATCTCTCCGCTTAAATTGGATGCAAATGATGCAATAAGATATGGAGTAAATTGGTAGAGGATGATCTGAATGCACTGTAGCTAGTCGTAGTCTATGGACCTATAGATGCAGAATATAGACACTTCACTTATGCCGGATGCCGGAGGTACCTACTAATATAAAGTTCTTTAATGAATACTGTTAGTAAAAGAAAGTTGTGTAGTGTACACTACACTGGGTAGGTATCTAGTTAATCTGTTCTAATTAACCAGAGACTGGGAAAGTAGGCAACCTTTAAATGAACGATAAAAAAATGAAACTTTTAAACATATATATATATAATATACAGATACGAGTTTTCGAACTGAGAATCAGAATGTATTAGCCCTGTGTTCGTGTTTTAGTTATGTTTATTTATGTAATATCATGTGTGTCCGCTAACGGCAATAGCAAGCCTATTACGTAGGACAAACAAAATTATATACAAAATATAGGTGTGTATTTCACTTCTGCCTACCCCCTTGGGAATATAGCCATAATAATAATTACGTATTTACTTAGCACCGTTGCCTATACACAGTCCATTCACAGAAGTTAGAACAAAGAATTCTAATTACTGTAGTCTGTTCATTGAAAATTAAAGTGATCTTGTGAAAAACGTGAAAATGAAATTAGAAAACACTTTTGAATCATAAGATCGAAAACGACAGCTCTGTTAAATTTATGAATATAATCTACTAGCTGTTGCCTGCAGCTCCGCCTGCGTGTTACTTTAGATGGACATAACTTTTTTATTTATGAACCGATTGGAATAAAACAAACCTTAAATGTTAAGTTGAATAAACCACAACGCATTACTGAAAACCGCATTCAAATCGGTTTAGCCGTTTCTGAGATTACCGTGTTCAAACATTCAGATAAACAGATAAACAGACAAAAATTCTAAAAAATATTAAAAATTCTTGTTCTGGGTTCTGTTGCGTTCTTAAACCCCTACAACAGTTTCTCTATTATATCCCACCCACGACCACTTACAATTTTATTATATGTATTGATTTATTGATTGATTGATATTGACTAGCTAATGCCCACTGCCGGCTTCAAATAGATTTGTCGTGTTTTTACGTTAGGTATACAAAAGGTGCCTGAATGTTTAATACTCGTAGTTCATAGAACGATACTAGTCAGTCGTAGCACACTGAAACGTGTTACGATTAGACTGTCTGCGATACGTTAACTAATAACCCTGTATTCAGAATACTTAATTTCACAGGTAGACATTAAACATATTATTACCCTATAAGTCTTGTCGACACTCATAAGTAGGTATTGCTCGACTGTGAAAGTTGTCCGGTTGACTTTACGATTCTCTGGTTTAATCCCGCTTTATTTTGAGATGCAGTTCTGTAAGCTGCTATATTTTCAGTAGTGTTCAATGTAAAAAAGATTTTAGGTATTTATAATAAACATTTTTTTGCTTATTTTAGAATACAGGGTGTTACGTAAGGGTTATATCAACCCGAAGACACCCACATCAGCTGGTCGACCAGAACCCGTTTCGATATGTGTCGACCGCCAAACAAGAAAAAAAAATCATCCAAGAAAAAAACATTATTACCAAATTAAATACTCTTGTTTGAACAACACTAGCTAAAATCAGCTGATTCGGTCAATGTCAATACATCAAGTACAGGTAGTACAAATAAAGCGCGCCTGTGAAAAATCTTCTCTCTCTCTCCTGGTTAAAACATTTTGTATCTGTTGCGCTTCAAGGTCGCGTGTCGGTCGGTGATCGACGCCGCCTCCAGCCCCGCCCACCATTGTCTTTTAGTAAGTATGTTAAGCACTAGTGTTGGGAAACGTTTGTTTTGATTTGAAATAACGCATATAACTTTTTTTATGATAAATTTTGTTTTTCTTGTTTCGCGGTCGAAACATATCAAAAGGCGTTCTGGGCGATCAGCTGATGGGGGTGTCTTCAGGTTGATATAACCCTTATGTAACACCCTGTATAACGGATAATAGGTATAACAATTTCTTCATATCAAGACAAGTATGTTCTGACCGCAACAGAATTTACGTTCCAAGCCATTTAATGTTTACTTCCCGGATTTAAAGTTGTCAGTTCTGAGTATAGTACCAAATAATATTACATTACTTTTTATTTATATACGTGTGTTAAGTCGTTATTAGTATCTAAATTAATTGAACGTGCAACAAAAGCCGATCACTGGCCATCGAAACTCTACAGCTCGTGTGGAGGTACTAAGCCGGCTTTGTGGCAATCCCACTTCAAGTAAAATCGCGTTAAGTTTGTTCAGTATACAGTTTTACAAGAACCCGCAAAGAATAAATTTATATATTTGCCCAACTTTAATCACACAAGGAAATATAAACCCAGGAAACAATATAGATAAATTATGATTTATATTAGACCGGTCCATGTCCGGGCCGGGGCGGGGACGGAGCGGGGCCCGTCCGTACTGCATGTTTATACTACACCGAGTGTTTATAAGCTGCCACGGTCGCTTCAATATAGCGTAGTGATCTGAATAATTCCTAATCATTGCAATTTAATAATAATGGAGTTATCCTCACTGGAGATGGCTGCTATTGCGATAGTTATTGATGAAGAGGAAACAGAAGCAACGACTGAAGGACCTGAAAGACTGAAGGACTGAAAGACCAGGTTAAACGGAAATGGAGCGTGCATCCTCTTTGGAGAAGGCGTCAATTTGACGGAGAATTTAATACTCTATGTAGATTCTTAATAATATACTTAATAACTCTTTGGACATTTTAGAATATCCAAGGTTAAACATGTACAAATGGCGGCCTTATCACTAAAAAGTGATTTCTTACAGGCAACCTTTGGATGGACAAGTAGAAAGAATAGAATTTAAAATAACCATAAGGGTAGGCATTGGTGGAGAGAGAAAATTATAAATAGTTTCTTGGGAAAAAGGTACTACTTAATCAGAATCAATAAAGTAAGAAAAATACACATACTTACATAAAATACATAGATATAAGTGCATACATATAAATAAATACATGATAATATACACATACATACATACATACCATAAACGCCGAGCGGCGTAGTGTGCAAATCCGGAATCCGTCCCACTGTGCGGCGGCACCGCTCACTATAAATACAGGTCTTTAAGGTCCCTTTTGATATGGAACGCCACATATTGACATGTATTAACATGCAGGAGCCCTAAAAAATTTATTACATAACTTAAATAAATTGATATGAATCTTTTCTTTCCGTATCACAAGGAAACTGAGCTTCGGTGAAACAAAAAAAACGTGCGTGCCCCCTCACTAAACATTCGTCGCTCAGTGCCCGTACGCAGTACGGAAGACTGTTCGTATTACGACGGGACGTGGAGGGTTAGGACCGTGCAACAACCGTGGTGTAGACGAGCGTCGTCCGGGCCCGGACGAGACACGGATTATGCACTGGGAAATATAAACTGGTTCATATAAAATGTATGTAACGTTTCAAATCCGTGCCCCGTCCGGGCCACGTACACGGCACGCCCCGGGCACGGCACAGTCTAATATAAATCATCCCTCCATTGAACCCGCTTACAACAAATTACATTTTTTCTTATAATTTTTCGGAATGAATTCCGTAACTAATATTGTTTACAAAATATTATAACATACGAAGTTATTGCTACAAGACCTCGACCGGGAACATCATATTCCATTAAATAGAAACATGATGTAAAGTTATTTTGTACAACAATTTATTTACTTGCCTGTGTAGCATTGTTGACGCTTGACACAGGTGACTTTTACCACAAAGGTCCTAGGTTTAATAATAATGGGTCACATTAAAACTTGAAACACACTGGTCCATCAACTACGACGTATGTCACCCGGATATCATGGGAACACGCGAATCTGGCGCGGTGACGCGTAAGGCAGCGTGGTGAATGACCAGTGTGTTTGTAACCATACAAATTGTATAATCCGGCTCAGATGTCATAATGCGTGTTATACGTCACATATGAAGGACGAGTGTGCCCGTACCTTTAATATTATTTACTTTTATACTAACAACCCGAAATCTGATTTACTAATATTCTTATTAACCTTTTTAGGTAAGCTTGAGTGCTTGTGTTAGGAATGAATTCATATCTGTAATGTGGTTGATGAGGGAACACTGTAGGAACCTAGGATCAATCACTTGACCGCTTACTAAGGACCCTAAAATAGACCTTAAGCTTGTAAAAAGGTTTTTATTTCTTAGGAAGATTTTTTTTGTGGCATACTTTTCTTTTATGGTCACACAAATAACATTATCTATGCAAACTTTTTGGTTTACCAACATATTCGTAATAACATTTTTTTTCAATCACTTGACTCCTTTTATTCCGACGAAATATTTTAAAAGATTTTATTCACGAAAATGCTCAATTTTCACCGCGTAGGACTTTGAATGGAATGATTCATTTAACCAAGTCAATATAGCCTGCCTTTTCCAATACTTAGGGTATTTGTATAATGGTATTACATTTTTGACGGCGCATCACAGAAGCATATTTCTTCATGTTGGTAATAAATGGCGCGTATTACCTCAAACCGGGAATTATTTTGATCAGCAGCTGCATCATGTGCAGATAGAATCGATTTGGGACTTACAAATCTTTCGTAGGAACCTCATGAGACCTATTAAATCTTATAAGTATAAATATTTCAATGCCACACACCATTCTTACAAACCGCCATCGCCACCGTGGTATAGTTTTCTCGTGCTTCTAACTTATCTACTGTACGTTTGCTTTTTAAATGCAAATTTTATACAAAGCTATAAAACATGTATATCATAGTTACAACGAACTTACAATATTTACAGATATTCGGGAAAACCCCACCGCGACATGGCTAACTAGGAAGGTTCAAAGAATTAATTAATTAATTACAAAATACAGTGTTATATCCAAGCAAAGTCAACTGGTTAGCTGTGTCCAAATCTTGACAGGCAATTGTAAGATAATAAACCCTTTCCGATAAAATCGTTAAATGTTTTCGTAACAAAACACTTTAACGTTTTAGGCAATTCATAAATTGTAACTTTAAAAGCGAAGAGACGCTTTCAGTGAAGGTATTCAATAAATTCTTGGCGATTAAAAGTTAAGCAATCACAAAATGTAAGTTTTGTATCGAAGCTTAGTAGATATTGTGTTGTACAATTAATCATTCCTTCCAGTCTTTTCATACAAATTTAACACAATCATTAAAAATTATTAATTTTACTACCCAAAAACACAGAATAGGGAATAGTACTTACATCCAGAACTATGTATACCGATTGATTGGTATAAACTGTCTCTGTCATTAAAATTTAACTACATCTAGCTAAAGCCAGAGGTAGTTCGGTAATCTTGCGGCGAAAATCGCAATTCGGCAAATCTAAATCTTGTACTTTAGTCGCAAATGTGACTAAAGTTCAAGATTTCAAATATAGAACAAATATGGCAAAAGAGTAATGACTAGTAGTTCTGCGAACAGTAGACCTCGCGTTATTTTCGTTTTTCCTCATTTTCCCCCCATTTCTCTCCCATTTTCCCCCCAATCGAAAAATCCCTTCGACAAAAATTGCGCCTTGCGACAAAGAACACTTGTGCCAAATTTCATGAAAATCGGCTGAAAAATGCGCCCTGTAGACCTGAACTGACACACATACATAATATACAGACAAACAACGCCAGATCGGCCAGTCCTCGAGTTGAAACTGAGACTCTTCGCTCGCTTCGCTCGTTCGGTCAATAAGGGATTACGGACTGAGACTTATTAGTCCCAAGTGAGTCAAATTTCAATCCAATGAAAGGGAAAATGCCCTAAACGTAAAGCAACCTACCCTTGTTCATTTTCTAATTTGCATAATAACACCACTCCACACTTCACTCGTGAACATTCAAAATAAAATTACATTTATCAACACATTTACAACGCTCATGAGTAATTTAATCGTAAATAGTGTGATAATACCGAGTAAACTATAAAAAACTAGTATGAATGGCTCAGCTGGCGTTCACGTTCCGCGCGTAGTTCTCAGGCAAAAGTAAGTCAACTCAGATAAGGCCGGAAGTGAGGGCAACGTTCCCGACTGCGACGCGCTTATACTACAACACCTGCCTGCACTGTTCAATGACTTATCCACGAATCTAATCAAGTAAAAAGCCTACAAATACGAAAACTGGAGCAATTCATACTGTTGGCTTTTAGTTTTCTATAAATGAAATACATGCAAGTCGACAGTCAGCCCGTGATCACGGTCGGCGCAAACTGGCGGCGAAATGTGAGGCAATGAAAGGTTTTTACTTAAATATCTACGTATACATAAGTAAATAAACTAAATGGTAGGGAAAAGAGAAAGAATAGAGAAAGGAGAAGAATAGAGGGAAGTCTCACAATCAACTCAAACAACAAAGAGAACCGGCAAAAAAATATATTTATCTAGTAAGAAATTAGGAGGTAACATTTTTCGAGATAAGAAATAATTATGGCGCCAGACACATGTTATTATATTTTATAATCTAATCTAAGTACTTCCCTGTTTGTAATACCGAGGTAATTTTAAAACCATAAGTAACATCCGACTCGCACTTCCTCCATACTTATTTTTTGAAATGGCGCAATAGTATAATACACTGAGGCGTAAAAGGAAAACGCGAGGTTTGACTTCAAGAGTTCTCAATCTCAAGTGGTCTGTGACAAACGGCGAACTAGCTAAACTTTATCTGCACTGGATGCATGCACCGAAGTAGTTGATCGATACTATGAATTTACATAACTATGAATAATAAACATTCGTATATTGCTCTTTGTCGTTATACTTTTAATACAAAATTAAAACTTGGTAACAAGTTTATTGATATTAAAGAATATTCGTATAGTCTGAAACAAGGCAGAGCAAAAGACATCTGTTTTGCGATTCCGTCTCGTTTGTCTCTTGTTTTGTCGTTCCCACTTCACACTGGCTAACTTTAGTATAGATATGATACATGTACAATTAAACCTTGCTCTTCAATCTCTCTATGTATTGCTCAAAACTGAATTAAAATCCTTTGCAAGATTTACAAAATCTAAGCGTATAGACAGCGAGAGTGATGATAACTAAAGAACCATAGTTCGTAGATAACAGTGGAACTGTGGCTCAGAATAGGACGTCCACGCTACATGTATAGGATTTGTTTCGGGTAGTTGAAGTCGTTAACAATCATACTAAGTAGTCTAGAGAACATCGATATCGCCAATGGGTTGTGGCGGTCTGATTGTAGTCGCTTATGGAAAAAATATCGAAGTTCAGCTGGTTTAGTTATACTGAAAAGCCGACCCGAAGTGGGTTAGGAAAAAGCTCAGTGGATGATAAACGTAGAAATACAATAAATGTAGAACAGACAACCCTTCCTGTCCTGTACTTATAGTTTCCAATACGAAAGTCGATACGAACATATTTTTATTCCAGTATAAACCTAGATAAAGGTAAACAACATTTTGCAATAACATACAAAGGCTCGGCTCTGAAGGAGACATGAGACGACTTTATTGCATCGTACACAATCGTCCATTGTATCGTTGAGAACGTCGTTTGGAAAAAATTATATTACATTCTTATAAAAATAATAGATGCTATTCTAAAAATATAAATCTGTTTCCAGTTTAGCTTCAGTAGGTACAATTTTCTAGTGACGAATATTATGAGCTATTTTTTAGGGATCCGTAGTAAAATTCTCGGAGCCCTTTTAGTTTCGTCATGTCCGTCCATCCTCGGCTTTCCTCCCAAACTGTTAGTGCTAGAAACATGAAACTTTGCATGGATATGTATATTTGCTACGCCGACAAAGTGCTAAATAAAAATTTTTAAATACTCGTATATCTTTTTTGGGTACTCCTACAAGCAAAGTGGGGATGTTTTTTTTTCTCGCGATTATCCCATCGTGTGGGGTATTATTAAATGGGTCTTCCTAAAACCTTGAGAGATTACTAAAACAACTTTTTGATTTAAAAATCCGTTTACGAGATATTCAACTCTAAAGCACATTTTTTTTAAAACAGGGCGGCCTCCCGTTTCAAACAAAAACAGGAATTCAATAGGTGTCCATAGACGGTTATGGTACTGCATTATATTACAGATTCAACAAAATCATCCGACGAGTTT
This sequence comes from Nudaria mundana, assembly GCA_963556515.1. Classification (NCBI taxonomy): domain Eukaryota; kingdom Metazoa; phylum Arthropoda; class Insecta; order Lepidoptera; family Erebidae; genus Nudaria; species Nudaria mundana. The sequence continues at coordinate 5,528 of CAUVZR010000071.1, read as the reverse complement.
ATACTGATAAGACAGCCAAAGTTTGTTGAGGTCCCAATACACTGAATAATAATGGAGCAACGTCGAAGTGAGGTGTTTAAACTTAAGAGCACCACCGTAATGGCTAAGACGTCGTACTTGTAATGCAGAAGTGGTCTGGTTCCCTTGGGATTGAGCAATATACTTGTATATTATATAGACTTCTGTTTTATATACCTATTATCTACTGTTGAGTTACTGCAGTTAATAATTAATAAGGAGGATTGAAATGGTAGTAATTATAGCTATTTATTTACTCCAGTTTAGCTAAAACTGGCTGTATTGCCATCACATTCACGTCACTACCCTACCTATCCCAATTCCAATGTATTGTTACTGTCGGATATCCAATACCGACGGACACGTGTCTTCACTGCAAACAAACATTGCGAAACTATGAGAAAGAGGTCTATGTTTATATCATTTGTATGAAGTGATATTAAACATTTGACTTAAGTGACTAACTTAACTAACAATAGAATTCCTATAAAGTGATTCAATTTAGTAATAACTATCTTGTTAGATACGTAGTCGCTTGTGTTGCTGTACAGTTGACTATAAATAAGAGATTGCAGAAAAGTTGCATTTATTATCTAAATAAAACAAACTAATAATTATGTAATACTGAGACTCCCTAAAGGATTCGAAGATTTCCTCTCCGTTTGTGTCAATATACTTACGTAAATGCTAAAACGCTGCCGCGCTGGTTGCATTACCATGTTACAACTCTAACTCGAGTAAAATAAAATCAGAAGCATTATTATCCCGTACTAATTTATTTTACAGTTAGGTATCTAAAGAACTCTGTTACAAATTTCCAAACAGAGAGCAATATCAATTTTTTTTTTTATATTTAAGTCGACAAATTGACACCACCTGCCTGATGGTAAGCTGTGGCGATGTCTGGCGATTGCGGGCGACTCACATAGTACACAGGAATACTATAGAGAGTGGCCCTCAACTTGACGACCCAGTAATGTGCCTCTTCACGCTTCGCTTAAAGAACCCAGGGTTATATGTTGGAGGAAACACGTGCACAGGCAGGGCGTTCCAAGCCACCATCGTTCGGCAGAGAAACGAAGTTTAAAACGCTCGGTTCTCGCGAAGACGGTTTCCACGGTATGAGGGTCTGCCCGGCACGCGTTGTTCGGGATCGGAAGGGAGAGGGTATCTCGAATACCCTTTCAAACTAATACAATTTACTTGATTTTGAAGTTTAAACCAGCGACCATAATACGTAGCAATAGAATTCCAAGTTAACTTTTTACACGGTTACAAATTCAAGTATAAAGTTGAACGATACATATTTTTAAATGAAACAACTTGTAAAGTAAGAACAAGAACCTTTTCGCAGTTGACTTGTCACAAAAGTGTCTCAAGCAGTTATTTGGAATATAAAACTACGTTAGTCGTAGTCTGTGAACTCAGAAATACATATCAGAAACGAAAAGTTTTCAAGTAAAATCCGATCCACGGCGATAGACGCCGAGAACCTCCTACAGATTACAGGGCCATTTACATATGAAACGTTTCACTGAACGCTTGCACTCCACTTGTACTTTTATCCCAGTGTACCCATATTCTACTTATTCCACTAAATTCCTCTTTATGTAAAACGAATGTGGATACTTAAAAGACCATTCGGAAGATAAGTAGGATCATTTCTTTTGCCATTTTTTGCAGTCGAACCCAATTTATCGTCGCGTAGTTTTATGTAGGTGTGTATGTGTCTCAAGGCACTTTTGCGTTTGCATCTGGTTGTTCTCACGTAAAATTATACGAGATTGAAATGTTTATAGGAAACACTTTCTTTATTTAGTTACTACAGCTTTTATTGCGAAATATTTAGATGCTATTATATTATAGCGGTAGTTGACTTTTGTGAGTCCTCCAGGGCTTAGTTAAAACCCAATTGTGTTTGCCCGTTTGTCAGACCGTGTCTAATTCGTGCGTTTTATGGTGGTACGGTAGGATTAAGAATTATAGATACCTATAATCTTATTTGGGGGTATTCCTAATTAACTTGAATATTTTAATTTAATATCATCATCAAGTCATCTGTCGTCTATTAATAAGATACCTACGTCTTGTTGCATAGTTATTTTGTCATCTACCATAAGGGTAGCTGCATCAGCAAAGCACGGAGTCATTTTTGCTTGACTCTCTGTGTGATTTACGTTTGACGTTCCTACGAACAACTTTTGTAACCAAACCTCCACTTGAACATGTAAAATGAAAGTTAGAGCTATATTTTATTTCTACCCTAATAAATAAAGACTGGTCGCTATTTGTGGTCGAGGGGATCTGAATTTAATCTGAGAAAATCCTCTAAAAATAATTCACAGTATCGAAATGGGCCGTTACCATCTTCTAAAATAAGAATACTAATTAAAACATTGCTTTCCTGTTTCCTCTTCTCATAATTGTTCTGTGTAGGTACTGTGTAAATACTATTTATAAAAATATAAAACTAACTTGCTCAGTTGATTTGTTTTCAAAATTGTACCCATTATCAGTGTCACTTCCCTTTATAAAATACCTTCATAGATATTGACCGTTGACCTTTCGAAAATATTTTCTTATTTATAGAGCTATAATTCTGAATTGTAAAGGCGAGTTATGTTGTGAGTGATTTCTATGGCATTCGAAACTTGCAATCTAATCTTAAAGTATTTACAATAAGAATTACAATATATCTACTACTAAAAATATTTACATCACCAACATCTTTAGAGCCCCAGCGACCTCACCTGCTAGTGGCGCACCTGCTGATCAACGGACGAGGCTCGTTAATTTATGGTACCTATGGAGTGGCTTCGGCCCCTACATGGGTACCAAGTGGTACAACAGTGTTGGTCCGGGGGGGTACCACCGTGCAGCTGTGCTAAAGCCCCCCAAGTAACCCAGCCCAGGCTGAATTGCGTTAGGGTTCAGCAGCTGCACCGCCGGGCCCGGGGCGATGTATGGTGCAGCAGGCATGGGACCAGTGGGGGCGAAACGGAGTCTAGTGTGGGTGGTGTGGGTCGATTCGCCGGCCAGGGAGACCCTTAGCAACGGCGTTGCCGCGGCCGCCCGCAACAGTCATGGGGCCCGCCTGGGATCAACCACCCCAGGAGGCTGCCCCACATGTTGCGCATAATCCTGATGTGGGATCGCCGCTCCGGGTGGTAACCGGTGTGGGGTAGCGGCGGCCTTGCATCAGGGGGGTTTGGGAGCCCTTCCGTCCGGCGAGTCGGCTCTGACCTAACCACACTTCTAGACAAAGCTAGCTCCTGCGCTTTGTCACTTACTGCTGCACCAGTTGTCGCCCTGTCTTCACGCTTCTTCATCTTCAAAATCTACAATGGCAGTGCAACAAAAAAAAAGTAAACGTTACACAGCGGCCCTAGGAAACCCCCACGACTTCACTTTTCGAGGTGGAGTTCACTAACGTCCGTGGACTCCATGCGAACCTCGATGCCGTCCACCATCACCTTGAGACGGCACGGCCCGCTGTGATGTTCCTCACGGAAACACAAATACGCCGCCCTGACGACACGTCTTACCTGTGTTACCCCGGTTATGTCATCGAGGAACAATTTCGAGACAAAGCCGGGGTGTGCGTGTTCGTTAGGGCGGATGTTTGCTGCCGCCGGTTGCGCTGCCTAGAGAACCCCTCCAATTCTGTGCTTTGGCTGTACGTAGACCATGGCTCTATGAGCCAGATCTATGTGTGCGTCTACCGTTCCCACACAGGGGATTCTGAGACAACAAAGCTCTTCCAGTACCTCAGCGAGACGGCTGATGAAGCGCAGGTGCGGTTCCCGAACGCTGACCTAGTATTTCTGGGGGACTTCAATGGCCATCACATTGAATGGCTGGGGTCCCTCAAGACTGATCATGCGGGTAGGGCCGTCCATGCGTTCGCTCTCTCCCACGGTCTGACCCAGATGGTACGCGGGATCACCCGGATACCAGACAGGTCAGATCACGCGCCCGCTCTGCTGGATTTACTGCTGACGAGTCGCCCAGCCCAGTACAGTGTTTCGGTAGGAGCCCCATTGGGTAGTTCCGACCACTGTGTTGTTCACGCTGGCATGAAGGTATCACCTCCTGCACGTGCTGTACAAATGTCACGACGATTATGGCACTACTCGTCAGCGGATTAGAACGGTCTACGCGATTACTATGCGTCCGTCCCCTGGAGCCAGCGCTGCTTTGTAGGAAAGGCTCCCTCGGATAGCGCTTCTGCGATTGCTGGCGAGATCAGTTTAGGGATGGAATATTACATCCCTTTCACTGATGTCGCCAGTATCCGCAGAGCCCGTCCCTGGTTCGGGCGAGATTGTGCCAAAGCTGTTCGACAAAAACAGTCGGCATATCGCGCCTGGATCAGGGCCCGGGCTGTGCGCGGCCCAAACGTGGGCCACCTCAAAGCAGCGTACAACCGGGCCACAAAATCCAGCAAGAGGGCCTTTAAGAGAGCGGATGCCCAGCGCATCGCGCGGCTGGGTCAGGAGCTCACTTCCCATCCCACGGGCAGCCGTGGATACTGGCAACTGGCCAAGGCCGTGCAATCTAACTTCTGTCAGCCCTCGCTGCCACCGCTGCGTTACCCAGATGGAACACTGGCTCACAAAGCCCAAGAGAAAGCGGATATGCTCGCAGACCTCTTTGCGGCTAATTCCCGGCATCGCCAACTGTGGCTACACTATGCCTGACATTGTACTCAGGCAATGCGATGTACGGGCAGTGCTGCGATCACTCAACACGCGGAAAGCCAGTGGCCCTGACGGCATTCCAGCGGTGGTACTACGGAAATGCGCAGCTGAGTTGTCTCCTGTACTAACTCGTCTGTACCGCCTGTCTTACTCCACAGGAATCGTGCCGGAGGTCTGGAAAGAGGCGAACGTACAACCGATCCCCAAGAAAGGGGATCGGTCTGATCCGGGCAACTATCGACCCATAGCTGTCACCTCAGTCATCTGCAAGGTGTTTGAGCTCCTCATCAACAAGCAGCTCATGCGATATCTCGAAAATCACTCGCTACTAAATGATCGGCAATACGGCTTCAGGCCAAAACGATCAACGGGTGATCTTCTGGCATTCGTAACGCATGTCTGGGGTGAGGCTATGGAAAGGCACGGCGAGTCCTTGGCGATTAGCCTGGACATCGCCAAAGCCTTCGATAGAGTCTGGCATGCTTCGCTCCTTTCCAAGTTTCCGTCATATGGTCTACCTCCTCAACTGTGCAGCTGGATGGCCAGCTTTCTGAACGAACGCCGAATGCGGGTCCTCTGCGATGGCCAGGCTTCTCGCTTTTTGCAAGTGAATGCCGGGGTACCGCAGGGGTCCGTGCTGTCACCAACTCTCTTCTTTCTGCATATCAATGATATGCTATCCCTCGGGAGCATTCATTGCTATGCAGATGACAGCACATTGCACGGGAGCTACTGGGCTCGTCCAGCGGCAGGGCGGTTGGAGATTGAGGAGGATAGACTACATCTCGTGGCTGATCTCGACAGGAACCT
>CAUVZR010000070.1:0-17917 GCA_963556515.1 Nudaria mundana | reverse complement strand
GAACGTCCTGCCTGTGCACGTGTTTCCTCCTACATATAACCCTGGGTTCTTCAAGCGGAGCGTGAAGAGGCACATCAGTAGGTCGTCAAGTTGAGGGCCAATCTCTATAGTATTGTCTGCTGTGAGAGTGGCCCACAATCGCTAGACGTCGTCACGACTTACCACCATGCGGGCGATGTCAATTTGGTGAACCCAATATAAAATAAAATAAAAAGTCTACTTTATGTCAAAAAGCATATTATAAGACAGTTGATTACCTTAATGATAAAAGTGTCTGGCTTGAGCATGGTGCAAGCGCCTCCTAAAATGCCGTAATTGTAGCATATTTTGTATTTTTGGTTGGTGACTATAACAAAATTTTTTTTTTGGTGCTTTATATATGCTATTTGATTTTGACACGAGACCAATGTACATTCGTCCACATTTACTCTTAAGAAAATGTGTAAATGAGAAAATATTGAAAAAGAGTGACTGAGAGTTTTATTGCCAGGTTCTTTCTCTCGGTTCTACTTATTGCTTTGCGAATCTGGCAGTACATGTAAATATAGAAGCAACAGTATACTTTTTTTTTAAGTACTTACTGACGTTTGTAAGAGCCATTTAGTGACATATATAAATAAATAAATCATTTCATTTCATTTCATTTCTAGGTCAGTGATGTAAAGAATAAGTACCTAATCGTGAGGCCACGCTTCAAATTAACCGAAAAAACGATAATAGAACCTCCTCCATGGAATTGGATTGATCAAAGTCGGTTAATAATGACACCATAAAGCAGCCAACATGTCGCCGATGTAAATATAATATACGTTACTTACCATCATACCACTGTACCTATTGATGAATGTTAAAACACTGCAGTCATTAGTGGTTAGGTGTACCTACCTACCTTACTTCGTCAATCTTATATCACGTAATCGCCTAGTGGCTCCCCGCATTCACCACAGGCCTGTCCACAGTCATTAATCTTTTAGATCAAGCTCCCACTTTCTATAACGTATCGTGTAGTAATAAATTAGCAGCTTTCTACTTTTTTTAGGGAGTCACCGTTCAAAGCAAACAAGCGACTTCAGTCAATTCAATTTAAAACCAGCTCTGACAACACCAATTTGCTTGCGTCTAAATGGCTACCTTTGCTCCAAAAACCATTTCAAACACAACAATAAATCTTCACTGAAATCACGGTCTAATTTCGTAAAAGCCCCGTCTCGCTTTGCTAATTAATATGAATGGCATTTGCATCCGGCTTTTTCTCGCGTACAACATTTCCAACTATTGTTTTGCAAAGATTCTCACAATTTATTCGTGTTTTTACCTAACTGCGTATCATGACAGGCTTATTGAGATTAATAAAATATTACCTTACCATCTGTTTTATGATTTACTGAAATTACAGCCTTTATTTATACTCTTTATACTTAACTGTTTTGCTACCTAACTAATTGAGATATTTTTGTTAACCTGAAGATTAATTTAGACTGTTTAGGCAGAACTTCAACGAACTGATCGTGTTAAACCGTGTAGGTACCCAGCAAAGCGCTCGTCTATCTTTTTTGTTTTAAAACCACCGTTTTATGTAAACCCTGTAAAGTGGACTGAATGTAGATAGTACCTTAGTGTAGGACAAGTGGACCAACGAAGTAGATAGTAGACGCAGCTAAACACAACATCGGTGCAACACTGCAATATTATTTTCTGAGTAGGCCGGTGCCTAGGTGACCTTCATCTCTTGAGGGCGTTTTCAATTCAACAAAATGTTGGTAGGTACAAAATTTCGGATCGAATAATGATAAGGACCTGTCTATTATTCCTGGCACGTAAAAGTTTCAATTGAGGATCGACATCTTAGTATAATATTAGAGAATAGAATATGCTAAGTCGGAATTAGGAACAAGAAAAAGCTTTTCATTATATTTAGGTACCTACCTAACTATGGCTAGATTACCTACTGGAAATAATTAACAATCGTCTCGTCCAACGAGGTTGATAGGATAACAATAAAGCGGCTTATGTCCAGTCAAACTAAGGTTTGGCTCTTCACTCGGCACCATCGACGCCGACGCTCGGTGTCCATGAACAAATCTAATGGATTTTTTATGTAGGCCGAAAACGCGCCGAGTAAGTACCTACCTATGCAAATGCATCTCGTCTAATATAATTTATACACCTATGTGAATTTTATTTTTATAACTCGATTAGGTACTTAGGTAGGCATAGAAAATTGAAAAAGGGTTTCTCAGTAATCGTAAGTACCTGAGTCAATAGAAGGTAGGTACCACCTACATATCAGAACGGAATAGTACGAGTATGTAAGTACTGGGGTTGTGTTAGTAACATTTAGGTACGTATTAGGGCACTTCACAGGCTACTTATGAGATATTATCTGAAATCAAGTTCTGATTTCTTTGACTCTGAGAGAGAGAGAGTGAGAGGGGGCCTGCATCAGATAACGCCAGCTGTCAGTTGGCAAGACGAGTGTAAATTTGTAAGTGTGTAATTGGGTGGTGCTAAAGAGCGACTCTCTTTCCGGTGGTAGGCTTCGGCCGTGGCTGGTCACTACCCTCTGGGTTGAAGTCAGAGTACCAAGCGTTAGCGCGGTCTACCCTGTGAACCCTGAGCAGCCCTCTAAGAGTGGGTCTATGTAGTTGCACCCTCTGGTGTACCGTAGACGTGCCTTGCAGTATTGCCGCACGCGGTGCTTAGTTTGGAGGGCAGCGGGATCCGGAGAAACGGTTTTCCGCTGGCCGCCCGCCGATAGTTGGGAGCCCAATTGTGGACTAGCCATCCGCGAAAGGCTGCTCCGGCATCGCGCGCATAATCCCGGAGTTGCTCCTGTTGGGCCGGTTGGCAACCGGATGAGAGGCCTCAACAGGCAATTCTGAACTTTCGTTGAGGTCCGGTTGGTGCCTCACATAACTGCCACTCTTTGCCTATTTCCTCCCTTGATCTTGAAAATATTATGCAGAAACAATATACGAAAATGAGGTTTCAGCAGCGGATGCACGGCCTCTCACTGAAAGTGCACCTCACTAACATTCAAGGACTGCACTCCAATCTCGTCCCAGTCCATCACCACCTTGTGGCTGCAAAACCGCATCTGCTCTTGCTTACGGAGACGCAAATCTCAACCCCTGCTGATAGTTCCTACCCTAAACTACCCAGGCTACACCCTGGAGCACAACTTCCGGTCAAAAGCAGGGGTTTGCTTCTATGTGCGTGATGACATCTGCGCCAGGCGTCTCCGTAACTTAGAAGATCCCTCATCTTCTTCAATCTGGGTGCTTGTAGACACCGGCATCGAAAAAATTGTTTATGTGGGTGTATGCAGATCGCACAGCGGAGATCAGGAGACAACTAGGCTATTTTACCATCTGAGTGAGGCCGCCGATGTGTGGCTTAACAGAGATATCCGACCGCTCAAATCGTTTTTCTGGGGGACTTTAATGCCCACCACGAGCAGTGGCTGTTCCTTTACCAGAAAACAGACCATGCTGGTAGAGAGGCCTACAAGTTTGCTTTGTCTATGAACCTTTCCCAGCTGGTTGAACAGGCAACTCGAATACCTGACATTGAGAGCCACACGGCCAATTGTCTGGACCTTCTGCTGACGACTGAACCAGACCGATATCAAGTGTCAGTTTCAGCCCCCCTTGGCAGTTCTGACCACTGTCTGGTTAAGTCCATACTTTTGTAAAGTTAATACTATCAGGCGTTACTTTTCGGAAGTCCATAGTTAAATTAAATAAATGTAACTACTTTGCAATATTCCGCCACATGCAAATTACCCAACTCTCGTATTTATTCATGCACAAGTCCGCCCTCCAAACTCACTTAGGCCGAAAGAATAGAGAAATAATTTTGAAAATAGAATAAATATGAGAGTTGTGTTATCGTGCAAAAAATAATAAAAACCTGACACGTGTTTCGCCCCCAACCAGGGGCATCATCAGGAGATGTCGATGGCTCGGCGCACGGCGACCGAATGAGCCACAACTCGTAAACCGCACCTATTTATATCCTAGGTTTTTTATTTCTACCCACAACCATAATACCAAATTATTTTATGTCTACCCACCACCGTTGTTTGAATGACATATACCTACCCGCAGCAAAGGGGAAGAGGCGAAATTAAGTTGATCATTTAAAATATTAGGGTTCAAGCGTCTATGTTTGTAGATTTCTAATTGTTCCAAAACCGAAAGCCTCAGTCCTTTGTTGCAGGTGTGCAGAACGTCATAAGTGTGAGGATTAGGTAGGGAGTGACCGGAATCCAACAAATGTTTTGCGAAATGAGACCGTTCTGGCCGATTGTTTCTAAAAGCTGATATATGTTCTTTATACCGCGTCGCGAAGCTACGGCCGGTTTGGCCAATATAAACACCCTCACAATCCCCACACTTAAGCCTATACACACCTGACTTCCTGTCATCCCCAATTTTCTCCTTAACATTGCAAATGTTTCTCCGGATAGTGTTGTCCGTTCTAAACGCGACATGAATATTATTTTTACGTAAAATTTTGGCAACTTTATCAGATATCGGACCTAAATAAGTTAGACTAGCTCTATACCGATGGACGTCACGATCCGGGGGAACAGCATATAGTAAACTACGCGTAATTGAGGCTCGTCGCCTTCCAACTAAGTTGTCCACAAGCTTGGTACTGTAACCATTAGATTTAGCAATTTGATAAATAATATTTAATTCGCGGTTAAAATTTATTTGAGAAAGTGGAACCGAAAATAGCCTGTGAACATAGCTGTGGAAGGCGGCAAGCTTGTGCTGCCAAGGATGACAGGAAGTAGCAGGAATTACTGTGTCAGTATGAGTGGGTTTGCGAAAGATCCGGAATTCATGCCCACCCTCATTTCTAGTAATAGTCAAATCTAAGAAATTTATGGACCTATCCTTCTCTAACTCGAGTTTGAATTTGATTTTAGGGTGAACACTATTCAAATGAGATAAGAAATCCGTAAGTTCCACATCGGTGCCCCGCCAACACAACAATATATCGTCAACGTACCTATAATAATAATGGATGTTTTCGTTACCTACAATGTAACTATTTTCAAACCTATCCATAAAAACATCGGCCAGAAATGGGCTCAAAGGTGAACCCATCGCCAGTCCATGCTTAAATAGATAGTACTTGTTGTTGAATTGAAAATAGTTTTGGTTCATGCATAAAGAAGTTAAATCGATTAGCTCAGCCGCCTCCCCTGGATGTAGACGCTGTTTTTCAAAAAGATCTTTAAGTATTGTTAAACATTCCTCGTAAGGGACATTAGTAAACAAGTTATCGACATCCAGTGAAAGCAACCTTGCATTAGGGGGAAGCTTGATATCCCGTATACGATTGATTAAGTCAGTCGTATTTTTAAGACTATAACGAGGCGAAAAGGCAGTCTTCCCCCTAAGGATGTTATTAAGTGATTTTGCTAGATCATATGACGGGGAACCGATGCTGGACACCACCGGGCGGATGGGGACGCCTTCCTTGTGGATCTTTGGCAAACCGTATAATATTGGAGGTCGTGGATTCATTGGTATAACTTTGTCGTATTTCCCATTGTCAAAAACAAAGCGGGTACTGGGAATGTTTAACAATACTTAAAGATCTTTTTGTAAAACAGCGTCTACATCCAGGGGAGGCGGCTGAGCTAATCGATTTAACTTCTTTATGCATGAACCAAAACTATTTTCAATTCAACAACAAGTACTATCTATTTAAGCATGGACTGGCGATGGGTTCACCTTTGAGCCCATTTCTGGCCGATGTTTTTATGGATAGGTTTGAAAATAGTTACATTGTAGGTAACGAAAACATCCATTATTATTATAGGTACGTTGACGATATATTGTTGTGTTGGCGGGGCACCGATGTGGAACTTACGGATTTCTTATCTCATTTGAATAGTGTTCACCCTAAAATCAAATTCAAACTCGAGTTAGAGAAGGATAGGTCCATAAATTTCTTAGATTTGACTATTACTAGAAATGAGGGTGGGCATGAATTCCGGATCTTTCGCAAACCCACTCATACTGACACAGTAATTCCTGCTACTTCCTGTCATCCTTGGCAGCACAAGCTTGCCGCCTTCCACAGCTATGTTCACAGGCTATTTTCGGTTCCACTTTCTCAAATAAATTTTAACCGCGAATTAAATATTATTTATCAAATTGCTAAATCTAATGGTTACAGCACCAAGCTTGTGGACAACTTAGTTGGAAGGCGACGAGCCTCAATTACGCGTAGTTTACTATATGCTGTTCCCCCGGATCGTGACGTCCATCGGTATAGAGCTAGTCTAACTTATTTAGGTCCGATATCTGATAAAGTTGCCAAAATTTTACGTAAAAATAATATTCATGTCGCGTTTAGAACGGACAACACTATCCGGAGAAACATTTGCAATGTTAAGGAGAAAATTGGGGATGACAGGAAGTCAGGTGTGTATAGGCTTAAGTGTGGGGATTGTGAGGGTGTTTATATTGGCCAAACCGGCCGTAGCTTCGCGACGCGGTATAAAGAACATATATCAGCTTTTAGAAACAATCGGCCAGAACGGTCTCATTTCGCAAAACATTTGTTGGATTCCGGTCACTCCCTACCTAATCCTCACACTTATGACGTTCTGCACACCTGCAACAAAGGACTGAGGCTTTCGGTTTTGGAACAATTAGAAATCTACAAACATAGACGCTTGAACCCTAATATTTTAAATGATCAACTTAATTTTGCCTCTTCCCCTTTGCTGCGGGTATACGTCATTCAAACAACGGTGGTGGGTAGACATAAAATAATTTGGTATTATGGTTGTGGGTAGAAATAAAAAACCTAGGATATAAATAGGTGCGGTTTACGAGTTGTGGCTCATTCGGTCGCCGTGCGCCGAGCCATCGACATCTCCTGATGATGCCCCTGGTTGGGGGCGAAACACGTGTCGAGGTTTTTATTATTTTTTGCACGATAACACAACTCTCATATTTATTCTATTTTCAAAATTATTTCTCTATTCTTTCGGCCTAAGTGGGTTTGGAGGGCGGACTTGTGCATGAATAAATACGAGAGTTAATAATATTGCAAAGTAGTTAGATTTATTTAATCCATACTTTTGTGTCCCCCACCTGACTCCAGCCCTAGAGGCACTAGGCGGGTGTGGCGATACAAGTCAGCGGATTGGGATGAGATGCGACATTTCCTTGCATCTTACCCATGGCTGTCAGTCTGCTTTTCTTCTGGCGATCCGTCGAGCTGCGCGTCTGCTGTTGCCGGGGTTATCGGTCGGGCGATGGAATACTTTATTCCGTTTTCTGACCGGCCATCTGGCATCAGAGCTCAGCCCTGGTTTGGCTCTGACTATTTGAAAGCTGAGGCAGACAAACAGTCAGCTTATGAAGCTTGGGTTGATGCCAGAAATCGCAAAGGCCTTCTTACTTTTTACGCGTATCCGGATACGCGTAAAAAGAAGAAGGCCTTTAACATGGCAGCCAAGTCCTCGATCCTCACTCCCTCCTTTGCAGAACCCTGATGGAACACTTGCATACACAGCTGTGGGAAAGGCTAATCTGTTTGCCTCTCTGTTTGCTGAAAGTTCACGGCTAGATGCTGGTATTAAAACACCACCTCAGCTACCTCCTAGTGATTGCAAAATGCCAGAAATCCGCATTCATCAAAAGGAGGCTCTCAAAATACTACGCACTCTGGATGTTAATAAAGCCAGTGGTCCCGACGGTATACCTGCCATTGTTCTGAGGAACTGCGCAGCCGAGTTGTCTCCTATCCTGACACGCCTGATCCGTATGTCTTTCCGGGCTGGTAAAGTTCCGAAAGCTTGGAAGGTAGCTAACGTACAGCCAGTACCAAAAAAGGGTAGTCGTGCAGACCTATCAACTACCGCCCAATTGCGATCACCTCCATTCTCTGCAAGGTGATGGAGCGTGTAATAAACAATCGTTTACTGGCATACCTCGAAGACAATGAACTCCTAAGTGATCGGAAATACGGGTTTCGCCAACGCCGTTCTACTGGAGATCTTCTAGTGTATGCCACGCACCTCTGGGGTGAGGCTCTTGAAAGATATGGTGAGGCACTTGCTGTGTCACTTGACATTTCGAAGGCTTTCGACAGGGTCTGGCACGAAGCCCTTATAGCCAAGCTTCCTGCTTACGGAGTTCCGGCTAGTCTTTGTGCTGGGATTTCAGAGTTCCTAAGGGAACGATCTATTCGAGTGGTTGTTGACGGCTGCTCGTCTGATCTATTAGCAATTAACGCCACATTCACATTCAACACCACGAAAACCCAGGTGTGTCTTTTCTCCGCCAAAAAGAGCCCGTTCACCAAGGCTCCCACTATCCGGGATGTCCCAGTACCTGTGACTCAGCATCTCCAGCTCCTTGGTGTGGACTTATCATCCAACCTGAACTTTGGAAGCTACATTGAATCCAGGGCTAAAACAGCTTCGAAAAAACTAGGCATCCTCTCTAAGGTGCGTAAATATTTTACCTCGAGTCAACTACTGAGTCTTTACTCAGCACAGGTTCGCTCCTGCATGGAGTACTGCTCGCACCTTTGGGATGGATTCGCCCGCTACCAGCTTGAGGTCCTGGAAGCTATTGACAGACGCGCCAGAAAACTTATAAGTGATGAGGCGCTCACAAGCAACCGACTTCAGAGCCTCGACCATCGCCGTCTGGTTGCGAGCCTGTGTGTCTTCTACAGGTTACATTTCGGAGAGTGTGCGCAGGAATTGCATGAATTAATTCCACCAGCACCATTCCATCATCGGACATCAAGGCGTGGTCTGAGATTCCATCCGTACGTGGTCGATATACCACCTCTTCGTACCTCTCGATTCGCTTTAACTTTCATCATGCGAACCGCAAAGGAATGGAATTTCCTTCCAGCGTCATTGTTCCCCGATACATATAATCTTGGGATTTTCAAGGCAAGAGTAAATAGGCATTATTTGAGTTTGCGTGCTTCATCTTAGACCGCATCGTTACTTAACATCAGGTTAATCAAGGTCATCAAAATTGCGGTCAAACGCACTCAAATTTATTCATAAAAAAAAAAAAAATTGGTGTTGTGCTCCTTCTACAGTGGAGATCTTAAAAGTATAGTTTCTTGCAATCAGATAATAATTACTTCACACAAACGTACAGGTCAATAGATAATATGACCTAAGTAAGTCAATAGATAAGATGAACATTGGTATTAAAATAAATTCTGTCAGCCGGGTTAGTAGCTATACTTGTGGCTATGTATTTACAGATGGTAGTTACGCCAGTCGTGTATTCTCATTAAAACTTTCCTCAGACTGGGCTTGCACGTGTTTTTAATTTTTATCGAGAGCACTCGTCGTTAGCGGGGTCGGGTGGGTGTCGACCGGCGGCGGAGGCATGCTGCGGCTTTGCCTGCTTTGATTGCGGTAATGATGTCTCTCTGGCTCAGGTCTCGCCCTCGCCAGTCGCCACTTGTCTCTTCTCGCCATCTTCAAATGATTATTGCTTTACAAATTAATGATGTCCATGTTTTAGTTACAAGACTTTCTGCCTTTCAGAAACATATTCAGAGGGTTTTGTTCAATGTACGGGAAATAAAGATTCCCTTACTTCTTACATTAGGTAACTTGACATGATTTAATGAAACCAAAAAATATTCAAATACTAACCCACAATCAGTCTCAAATTAATGGTTGAGAAAGAGATTGATTACCTACCTACTGCGTGCGCCGGCATGTAGATACCTAATTGCTGACTAGCATCATTCAGTGAGATTTATTATATTGCCAGAAGATCAATGCTAAGCAACTGTTTACGGTATTCATCATTATTTGAAAAGCATACTCAGCAAAACTTCAGCTGATACAAATATAGTACAACCCGAAATCTCAGTTATCTAAAACAGCTATTCAAAATAGTAGTTCTGACAGGAACTACTATTTTGATTCCTGAGTTACCTGTGAAATTTATTGTCGATAGCTGTAGGGTCGGAAGACAATGAAACTGCTCTTTTCGTCCGTTTCGACGGAGGTCGACCAATAATACAAGTTTATCTGACTTGGGAGATCTATTGTTTAATAAATCAAAGTTTAGGGACAGAATATTGCAGATTTAGGACCAAGTTCGGGATGGTTAGGAAGTTTCTTTTCACAGGTAGGTAAGCTTGATAAATACTCACTTTAGTGTGGGTATGGCAGGTAGAGACGGCTAAATAAGTATGTACGTGAACTAACAAGTTTAGCGGTTAGTTTTCTTTCAGCTTTTACAGGGGGGAGGGGAGGCGTTAATGATGATATTATAGAGATTCGGTAGAGTACAAGTAGGTAAGTAATTAAAGTACCAAGTAGTTAAAGATTATTAGCCTTATTCATTCATAAAAGTTTTATAACTAGTGGTTCAGTGAACCGTGGACTTCGAGAGCTTTGTTTAGAAAATTAATTTTTCAATTTTCTTTATTACTTTTTCATTTTTCATCCAGTCCAAAAAATATCATTCACATGTTATTCATTGTAAGCAAAGAGTGTGTGTGTAAATCATTCATGAAAATCGGTTGATAAATACGGCCGCAAACATGATCTGACACAACCCGTAGATATAGAGAGGTAGAGGTAGGTACAGACGAAAGAAATTCTCCCCAGTCTGCAAGTTGAAACGGAGACTTCGGTCGCTTTGCTCCCTCAGTCAACAATCAGGTTTTTCTTGGTGCAAATAGTGTCCATTGCCATTCAGCGGGCCATTTATTTTTGTCAATTTTGTTTTTGTAAGCTTTACATGATAGCTTGGCTTTCAACGAGATATTCAACTTGAAAGCGCATAACGGCTGGCTCGAAAATATGAAAAAGAAAATTATTATTGTAGTCCATGTACTACCTAATGAACTTTAAAGGACCACTAAAACGGATTAGATATGTACACTGTTAGTTCAGAAGTTAAAGAGGATATTATAGGTCGCCCCATTCTATGCGTGGCCTGACATGCAGCTCATTAGTAAGTGGTTAGTACCTGCTACATAGGTAGCTTACCCCAAAGTCTGAAACTAAATAGGTACTGAACGAAGTGCTGTTTCAAACAGTGGTATTAAAATAGTGCACACATGTGAAAGTTTACTTGTTAGCTGTTGCCGATCACCGAACAAGTAACAAGAATTGTAAAAAACTTTAATCTCGTGTTACCGAACGGATTGGCAAGATGTCACTCTCTAATCTTTATTAAAGCAGTTATTTTTCAAGATTTCGATGTTCGGAAAGGAAAGCTACGGTAGACACTTATGTTTTTAGAATTCTATAAGATCTGCCAAACCGAAATCGTCAATGTTGACGTCAATTTATAAGTTTTTGCTCATTTCAGGTGCAGGTGATGAAGCGCAGGTGCGGTTCCCGAACGCTGACCTAGTATTTCTGGGGGACTTCAATGGCCATCACATTGAATGGCTGGGGTCCCTCAAGACTGATCATGCGGGTAGAGCCGCCCATGCGTTCGCTCTGTCCCACGGTCTGACCCAGATGGTATGCGGGATCACCCGGATATCAGACAGGTCAGATCACGCGCCCGCTCTGCTGGATCTACTGCTGACGAGTCGCCCAGCCCAGTACAGTGTTTCGGTAGGAGCCCCACTGGGTAGTTCCGACCACTGTGTTGTTCACGCTGGCATGAAGGTGTCACCTCCTGCACGTCCTGTACAAACGTCACGACGACTATGGCACTACTCGTCAGCGGATTGGGACGGTCTACGCGATTATTATGCGTCCGTCCCCTGGAGCCAGCGCTGCTTTGTAGGAAAGGCTCCTTCGGATAGTGCTTCTGCTATTGCTGGCGAGATCAGTTTAGGGATGGATTATTACATCCCTTTCACTGATGTCGCCAGTATCCGCAGAGCCCGTCCCTGGTTCGGGCGAGATTGTGCCAAAGCTGTTCGACAAAAACAGTCGGCATATCGCGCCTGGATCAGGGCCCGGGCTGTGCGCGACCCAAACGTGGGCCACCTCAAAGCAGCGTACAACCGGGCCATAAAATCGAGTAAGAGGGCCTTTAAGAGAGCGGATGCCCAGCGCGTCGCGCGGCTTGCTCAGGAGCTCACTTCCCATCCCACGGGCAGCCGTGGATTCTGGCAACTGGCCAAAGCCGTGCAATCTAACTTTTGTCAGCCCTCGCTGCCACCGCTGCGTTACCCAGATGGAACACTGGCTCACAAAGCCCAAGAGAAAGTGGATAGGCTCGCAGACCTCTTTGCGGCTAATTCCCGGGTCGACGGCCGTGGCCTGCAGCCCCCCGCCATCGCCAACTGTGGCCACACAATGCCTGATATTGTTATCAGGCAATGTGATGTACGGGCAGTGCTGCGGTCACTCGACACGCGGAAAGCCAGTGGCCCTGACGACATTCCGGCGGTGGTGCTACGAAAATGTGCAGCTGAGTTGTCTCCAGTATTAACGCGTCTGTACCGCCTGTCATACTCTTCAGGGCTCGTGCCGGAGGTCTGGAAGGAGGCGAACGTACAACCGATCCCCAAGAAAGGGGATCGGTCCGATCCAGGCAACTATCGACCCATAGCTGTCACCTCAGTCATTTGCAAGGTGCTTGAGCTCCTTATAAATAAGCAGCTCATGCAATTCCTAGAGGATCACTCGCTAATCAATGAACGACAATACGGCTTCAGGCCAAAGCGATCAACGGGTGATCTTCTGGCATTCGTAACGCATGTCTGGGGTGGGGCTATGGAAAGGCACGGCGAGTCCTTGGCTATTAGCCTGGACATCGCCAAAGCCTTCGATAGGGTCTGGCATGCTTCGCTCCTTTCCAAGCTTCCGGCATATGGTCTACCTCCTCAACTGTGCAGCTGGATTGCCAGCTTTTTAAACGAGCGCCGAGTGCGGGTCCTCTGCGATGGCCAGGCTTCTCGCTTCTTGCAAGTGAATGCCGGGGTACCGCAGGGGTCCGTACTATCACCAACTCTCTTTCTTATGCATATCAATGATATGCTATCCCTCGGGAACATTCATTGCTATGCAGATGACAGCACACTGCACGGGAGTTACTCGGTTCGTCCGACGGCGGGGCGATCTGAGATTGAGGAGGAGAGACGACGACTCGTGGCTGATCTCGACCGTAACCTCGACAGTATCTCTCAATGGGGTACCCAGAACCTGGTCGAGTTCAATGCCCGCAAAACACAGGCGTGTGCATTTACTGCGAAGAAATCCCCTTTCCTTCCCCTACCCTCTCTTCAGAATGCATTATTACCAATGAAGGACAACCTTGACATCCTTGGCATAGACGTTCGTCGAGAGCTCAATAATAAAAACTACATCGAAAGATGTATAGGGCTAGCTTCGCGGAAACTAGGAATACTGAATAAGGTAAAGAGATTCTTTACACCGGACCAGAGGTGTCTGCTGTACAAGACGCAGATTAGACCCTGCGTCGAATACTGCTCTCACCTCTGGGACGGCTCCGCGAAGTATCTGCTGGACGCTCTCGACGCTATGCAGCGACGGGCTATCCGTATTATAGGTTGTCCGGAGGTAACGGGAAGCCTTGAGCCGCTAGCTCAGCGCCGAACAATAGCTTCCTTGGCCGCATTCTACCGTATTTACCACGGCGAGTGTTCTGAAGAGCTCTTCAATCTGATCCCACCCTCTACCTTCCGATCCCGAACGACTCGTGCCGGGCAGAGATGCCACCCCCACACTGTGGATAGCATGTTCGCGAGAACCGAACGTTTTAAACGTTCGTTTCTCTGCCGAACGATAGTGGCCTGGAACGCCCTGCCTGTGCACGTGTTTCCTCCCACATATAATCCTGGGTTCTTTAAGCGGAGCGTGAAGAGGCACATCAGTAGGTCGTCAAGTTGAGGGCCACTCTCAATAGTAATGTGTGCTGTGAGAGTGGCCCACAATCGCTAGACGTCGTCACGACTTACCACCAGGCGGGCGGCGACAATTTGGCGAACCAAATATTAAAAAAAAAAAAAATCTAAAAATACCAAGATTTTGTGGTTCCTGAATAAACCACAAATCTACAATGCGAACATAAAAGTAAGTAGGTACATATTGTACGTACCTACTATGCGGAATTTATCCTAGAACTATGAATGTACCTGGGGCGCCCGGCAATGAAACGAGGGGCCTTGGGCCGCGAACTTAAAAATAGGTCTAGGGATGAAAACATCCTTCAGTAATGTTTTAATTTCAGATAGGTATCTATTTTGACTCGTACCGTAAAAAACACTCTTGTCTAATTACGACTTTAATCTTTGATAAGTATCACAGAATTCACACTTAACGTCAAAAATACCATTGTTATTGCAAATTATGTGCGCATGCACAGCTAACAAATAGGTACGTGGATGCATGATGCAGCCGACAGGGAAGTAACAAATCCTCTTAGGTACGGTCACTGACACCGCCTATCAGCGCAGCTGCCGACGCAAACAACTCTAATGGATTTTTCATGTCGATTGAACACGACATAGTTATAAATGTGTGTAGAAGATAATCGAGTATTCCGAAAATAAAGCCTAGGTATATTGTATAGAATATGCGGGATTGTAATCAGAATACAGTACCTACTCGAACTTACTTGACAAAATTCTTTATTCAGGAATTCAGTAGAATTTCGATGTTTAAATAAATCTCAACTTACAAGCACGTAGTTAAACTGTCGATTAGGTTCGGTAGGAGACATACACACGTTTAGGAACTCAAGGTGGAACTAAAATTTGATGAGTCAGAAGAAAGGAACAATATTTAAAAACTATAAACGACATTCACCGTCGCTCGCGGACGTCCTCGCTTGACATACACCTCAAGTAATTACGAGTATTACAAATGGTAAAGCTAAATATAATAAAAATTTAATTCACCTTCAAGCAGCTCGCGGCGCGGGGTGAGGTACATAGTGTCAAGTACAAAAGCCGGAGAGAGCCTTTGAAAAATGAAATACTAAGAAACTTATATTTAAAGCAAACGAAAAGGAACTGTGTAGTCAATAACAATTTTAGCCTACGATTATGTGTAACCGCAGTAGGATATTGTATTCTATCCGTAAATGCAACTATGATAGGTAAACTTGTCTCTAGTATTACAAAAGATTACAAAGACTACAAGTATTAATTACCTACTAAGTTAGTAATAGCTATACGTGCACATTTTTCATATGCACATACATAATTTATGCACTAAGCATTTGCAACGATTTGTCAAATCCAATTAGCTTCACGTTCTTGTGATTATCGCTTGTGTGATCGAACAATAATTTAAAATGGCGGTCGTTACCTGTACTTAGCTAGTTGCTTACTCATTCATCGTTCGAAAAGTTACCATGTCATGATTACTGCTTGCAGTTTCAAACTACCTCGGATTCGTTAATTATCAGCTTTAGATAACTATTACCTTGGCTTCTACAGTGTGATTTTGTAGTTACGGGTAGGTAACTAAAAAGCTGTAATATAAGACTAGTTGATCGAATTGTACTTACATGAGGTCGTCCGCTCTACGACAGCGGGGCACCATGTTTACGGTGATCTTGCCTGTCTTCAGCTTGTTAATTGCTGTTGTATATGGAGGAAAAGATAGGCCGGTAAGTTAGAAATTTTATTATAAAAATATAAAAAATACCATAGGCCATAGTTAGTAGGTACAAATATATTTAATAGGTGTACCAAGTGTAACAGCAGTGAGAGATCTCAAAAATGAAAACTTAGTAAGAGTATGGTTACGGTTACTTATAAAGTTATAACCTAATCTTGGTAAAGAAGTTTTCAGATGACAATTACGTGTCCAAAAAATACTTAATAAAATAAAAAAGTGTTCAGTTGTTCTAACAAAAAGTCAATATCCATCAAATAAGAAAAGTAGTATGCGTAATGCAACTACTGCACTTTTATACCTTTTATTAAATGATGTTTCTAATATTTTCATTCAAATAGCTTAAGAGTGTGTGTATAGAATTTGTCATAAACCCCTTTATAAAGTGTCCTGAGGAGTAGTGATGGATGTTTGATGGCCGACGACGCCGAGGGACGGTCGAATTTATTCCTCAATGTCGTCACATAAGAATACGTAATGCGTCGAAGGCACATCATTCTACTGTTCCCTAATATTATACGTGAATGTTACGAAGTAACGTGTAAGAAACCTAATAACTAGTGTCAAATGGATTTTTCACATTACGTAGAAGTTTCAAGTCGTCACATTAGTCAATCTAAAGAGTTTAGTGGTGCATTTGGACAAATTACGATGAGACCTTGAGTCGAATCATGTCTCTAGTATACATATCATAGACGAACTGGCTTATTTGTAAAAGAATAGAACAAATTACAATGGAATTTATAAACGTAGGTACTTTCTTTGGGTGCCTGCCGTTTTGCCTAAAAGATTTTGACAAAATTTCATTACCCAAACCAATTTTAGCAACCTTTTTTTATACCATTGCAATATTTCGAATGATTTTAGTACGCATATTTTTATTTGGTCAAATTTTTACTTGGCAAAATATTACCAAGTTGTCATTATGGCATTTGGTCTTTAATCAAATGATTTATTACAGCAAACAATCTTCAGACAATAAACGTTTGGTGAAATGATGTTGGTTGTTTGGTGAATGGTTAGGTTAGGTTAAAACTGTGACCTCCTACGCACGAGCCGAGCGAGCGAAGCGAGCGGTGCCGCGGCAGCGGCCGGCGAGTGCCAGACATGACTTGCATTAATAGAAAAAAATATATTGTTTTTAGTAGGTTACCCGGAACTCAACTATTTAGATTAGGTTAATTTCTTCTTTAAACAAAATGGGTAGGTTAGGTTAGGTTAAAACTGTGACCTCCTACGCACAAGCCGAGCGAGCGAAGCGAGCGGTGCCGCGGTAGCGGCCGGCCAGTGCCAGACACGACTTGCATTCATAGAAAAAGATATTGTTTTTAGTAGGTTACCCGGAACTCAACTATTTAGATTAGGTTAATTTCTTCTTTAAACAAAATGGGTAGGTTAGGTTAGGTTAAAACTGTGACCTCCTACGCACGAGCCGAGTGAGCGAAGCGAGCGGTGCCGCGGCAGCGGCTGGCGAGTGCCAGAAACGACTTGCTTACTAAATATTTGGCTTATTTAATTTTGCGTAAAAACTGTTATTCCAACTGAAATATTTTTGACTAAATAAAAAATGTTAAAAGTACTAGTTGGTACACAAGTTATAGTTTAAACGTTTATTTCCCAAACATTAGGTTTGCGTTACAATTTTTTTTGAATAGATTTTTTGCTAAGTAATAATTTGGCAAATGAAATTATGCGAACAATTTTTTGTTAAGTGAACATTAGTCAAATTCCTTTCGGTCAAACAAGGGAGACCCACTTTCTTTATATGTATCAAACTTGAAAAATTATAAAAAATACAATGGATACAGACGTTCACCATTTAATTTAATATTTAACATTATGAAACAAGTTGATGCGCATTGGGTTGGTCCCCTTGGAATCGCGACTTAATATTTTCTTTGAGAATGTTATCTCATATTTAATATTAAAACGACTTATTTCCCCCATGATATTCACAAAGGCAGTCGTGTAGATCAAGAGACCGGGGTGTCTCACCGCGCACCGCTCACCGCTCACCACTCTCCCACTACGCTACATAATGCAAACATTTCTGTTTAATTTGCTGAGGAAAACTTTGTAAAATTTAAAAATGTATGAGGACATTAAATCATATCTTCATACGTTTATAAGTTATAGTAAGTTTGATGAAGTTATACTTAACTTAAGTAATTCTAATGTAAGTTATAGTGTTACTTAAATTAATTTGTTTTCGTTTAATGTCGTAACTCTATAGACAATAATAGACATAAGTGCCTATCTATTATTTAATAGGTACGCCTACTAAATAACTTATCTAAATGCATTTTTTTAAATTTAAACTGTTGATTT
>CAUVZR010000069.1:0-21341 GCA_963556515.1 Nudaria mundana | reverse complement strand
GTTGGTGACAGCACGGACCCCTGCGGCACCCCGGCATTCACTTGCAAAAAGCGAGAAGCCTGGCCATCGCAGAGGACCCGCATTCGGCGTTCGTTCAGAAAGTTGGCCATCCAGCTGCACAGTCGAGGAGGTAGACCATATGCCGGAAGCTTGGAAAGAAGCGAAGCATGCCAGACTCTATCGAAGGCTTTGGCGATGTCCAGGCTAATCGCCAAGGACTCGCCGTGCCTTTCCATAGCCTCACCCCAGACATGCGTTACGAATGCCAGAAGATCACCCCGTTGATCGTTTTGGCCTGAAGCCGTATTGCCGATCATTAATTAGCGAGTGATCTTCGAGGTATCGCATGAGCTGCTTGTTGATGATGAGCTCAAACACCTTGCAGATGACTGAGGTGACAGCTATGGTTCGATAGTCACCTGGATCAGACCGATCCCCTTTCTTGGGGATCGGTTGTACGTTCGCCTCCTTCCAGACCTCCGGCACGATTCCTGTGGAGTAAGACAGGCGGTACAGACGAGTTAGAACAGGAGACAACTCAGCTGCGCAGCTCCGTAGTACCAGCGCTGGTTGCCGTCAGGGCCACTGGCTTTCCGCGTGTCGAGTGATCGCAGCACTGCCCGTACATCGCATTGCCTGAGTACAATGTCAGGCATAGTGTGGCCACAGTTGGCGATGGCGGGAGGCTGCAGGCCACGGTCGTCGACCCGGGAATTAGCCGCAAAGAGGTCTGTGAACATATCCGCTTTCTCTTGGGCTTTGTGAGCCAGTGTTCCATCTGGGTAACGCAGCGGTGGCAACGAGGGCTGACAAAAGTTAGATTGCACGGCTTTGGCCAGTTGCCAGTATCCACGGCTGCCCGTGGGATGGGAAGTGAGCTCCTGACCAAGCCGCGCGACGCGCTGGGCATCCGCTCTCTTAAAGGCCCACTTGCTGGATTTTGTGGCCCGGTTGTACGCTGCTTTTGAGGTGGCCCACGTTTGGGTCGCGCACAGGCGCGATATGCCGACTGTTTTTGTCGAACAGCTTTGGCACAATCTCGCCCGAACCAGGGACGGGCTCTGCGGATACTGGCGACATCAGTGAAAGGGATGTAATATTTCATCCCTAAACTGATCTCGCCAGCAATCGCAGAAGCGCTTTCCGAAGGATCCTTTCCTACAAAGCAGCGCTGGCTCCAGGGGACGGACGCATAATAATTGCGTAGACCGTCCCAATCTGCTGACGAGTAGTGCCATAGACGTCGTGCCATTTCTACAGCACGTGCAGGAGGTGACACCTTCATGCCAGCGTGCACCACACAGTAGTCGGAACTACCCAATGGGGCTCCTACCGAAACACTGCACTGGGCTGGGTGACTCGTCAGTAGTAGACCCAGCAGAGCGGGCGCGTGATCTGACCTGTCTGGTATCCGGGTGATCCCGCATACCATCTGGGTCAGACCGTGGGAGAGAGCGAA
Organism: Nudaria mundana; assembly: GCA_963556515.1. NCBI lineage: Eukaryota > Metazoa > Arthropoda > Insecta > Lepidoptera > Erebidae > Nudaria > Nudaria mundana. The sequence goes on along the minus strand of CAUVZR010000069.1, from coordinate 19,882 downwards.
CGCGTGGGCGGCCCTACCCGCATGATTAGTCCTGAGGGACCCCAGCCATTCAATGTGATGGCCATTGAAGTCCCCCAGAAACACTAGGTCAGCGTTCGGGAACCGCACCTGCGCATCATCAGCCGTCTCGCTGAGGTACTGGAAGAGCTTTGTTGTCTCAGAATCCCCTGTGTGGGAACGGTAGACGCACACGTAGATCTGGCTCATAGAGCCATTGTCTACGTGCAGCCAGAGGACGGAGTTGAATTATTGAATTGTTCCTCGATGACATAGCCGGGGTAACACAGGTAAGACGTGTCGTCAGGGCGGCGTATTTGTGTCTCCGTGAGGAACATCACAGCGGGCCGTGCCGTCTCTAGGTGTTGGTGGACGGCATCGAGGTTCGCATGGAGTCCACGGATGTTGGTGAACTCCACCTCGAAAAGTTGTGGGGTTTCCTGGGACCGCTGTGGAACGTTTTTTTTTTATATTGCACTGTCATTATAAATTTGAAGAAGAAGCGTGAAGACAGGGCGATCCCACATCAGGATTATGCGCAACATGTGGAGCACTCCATTGGTACCGTAAATTAACGAGCCTCGTCCGTTGATCAGCAGGTGCGCCACTAGCAGGTGAGGTCGCTGGAGCCCTAAAGATGTTGGTAGAGCCTCTTTGCACCATGTAGTAACAACAGTTTTTATAATTTTAGTCTGTAGTAAATACTAAAAGTACAATGCTTCCATAGGGAAACCGACTCTTAGCTTTGCTGCAGAAATACTAATAGCTCGTATTCACGATTGCTAGTATTCTTTTTTTAACAAAATTATTTTAAACAAGCTGATAACCACAGCTCCTCCCGTGTGTCATAGTTTTCTGGTTCTCAATTCCCAATAGGATAAACTAGACACACACACACACATATGACGCCTATATCCCCGAAGGGGTGGCCGAGGTGCATTACACACCCACAATTTGCCAGTGTTTAGTCCCACGTAATAGGGGGGCAAGCCTATTGCCGTCACTGGCCACACATATAATGGGTTATGTCCAAAATGGTCGAATTAATACAAAAAAACAGCAGGTATATTGTAATTTTGAAAAAAAAAGAACCTTTGAAACCTGAATGCAATGAAATATTGATAAAAGGCAACAAAATCTTACGTGCCAGCCGCTATGGCACAGTCAATTGAAGTCCTAGGGGTCTCGGTCTATTCGGGTTCCTTCACTAATATAAATACATATTAGTACATATTAGTGAAAGAACTTTTAAAATTGGTTTGATAGTTTTTGAGCCTATTTCAAATAAAAATTCAAATCGTTCCTGTTTATAAAATGATTAGTAGGTATAGATACTTAATAGTCATACAAATATAGTTATTTAAACTGCCATGGTCGTTATTATTATAAACTTTGGAAATGTATTCGGGATATTTACCATGTATTATTTTGTTGTCGAGTTTCCGAAATTTCGGCACTATTGCAAGCGCAATGGTTCCTCCGTGACCATGGCGCTATATAATAGTCATACAAATAGTTCAAATGCAGACATAAATCAATCACCAAAACTTTAACTAACAAGCAACTTTCTTCCTATACTAATTACATTTTTTTTATTTGTTGCAGATACGAGACATCGTCGGCCGCATTTAAAAATCGAGAAATAAATCATACCTTTGAAAAGGCATCCAAAAATAAAAACTATGGCATTCGCTCCGATACTGTGCATTTTTAAAATAGAACGCTCGTACAGGGGAAGTTGAACTTCCGTTAAAATGTAAATGCCTAAAAATAAAACCCGGATTTCCTTGTTATGTTGGTAGAGGGACATATTCTGTAGTTATACAGTGGTTACTATGGTGAACTATAGGTGTACTATAAGATTAACTAGTAGGGTGTCTCATCACTATTTTTGTTGCTACGGACTGAGAATGTGATAGTGTTGTGTTGTTTAGTGTGGTTCAGTATATAGGTAATTGTGACGGTTATCAAGAACAGAAGTTTGCTATGAACCTCAAGATCAGGTAATTTGGTTTTATATTAACTTATTTCCTTATCATAGACATTGCCCCCTATGTATTGCGACAATAAGCTTGCCAATTCACTTGAAGAAAAAAATAATACAAAAAAAATAAACTTGTAACATTACGTATAAACATTATAAATGTATATTAAAACCGGCCAAGTGCGTGTAAGGCCACGCATAATATAGGGTTCCGTAGTTACCAATTATAGGCTATAACTCCTAAACTAACACATTCATCTGGTCCGTTATAGTTTTCCTTCAAAGTTCATATGGACTACCATCATGATTTTTTCAGATTCTTTGAGCTAACCGTTGAGATTTTAGAGGGGGTAGGGGGACACTCTGTTTTAACAAAAACATGCGTTTTTAAGTTGAATATCTCGCAAACGGACACCTAAATCAATAAATAGCATAAGCAACTTTCCAATGTTTTACAAATACCTTTTTAATGATACCCTACACGAAGGGGTAGAGGCGAGTTAAAAATATCATCACCACTTATTTACGTGTACAGATAATGACAAAACTGTAAGCATTCCGAGAATTTTACTACGGTACCTACCCTAAAAAAAGTTGGCGTTGTTACTTCATTAAGTTTAGTACTGGTTTCAAAGTTATTAGATTGATATCAACAATTTTTTATAAAAACAAAAAAAAATACATTTATTCATTGTTATAATTTACTGTAAAAGTTTCCTTCCAAGAAGATAAAATACAACTAACATTCTGAATTACACTAGTAAGGAACTTTACAACTAGTTTTTCAAATTAAAATCCGTTAAAACAAGTTCAGTTTCTGCTTTGAAATAATTCTAATCTATCCATATATAGAAATGGCGAATGTCCCCCTTAGCTCTCGAGAACTGCTTTATGCTCCAATGATGGTTGACCCCGCTATGTATAGCCCTCGATCTGGAGGCAAGCCAAAAAATCGAAAATTTGACCTAGCCCTAGGGGGTCAAAAGTTATAGTCCAAAACCTATGGCGTGGTGTGGCGCGAAGCACCGCGCAAGACACCGTACTAGTAGGTTATAAAATAATACTTATTAACGTCAGCAAATAGGAATTTACAATTAAAGCCAGATTCGCAAAGCAATGGTTGGAGCCAACGACAATAGAACCTGGCAAAGAACATCCGTCTCTATGTATGCTTAGGTCTTTAAAACTACGCAACCGATTTTGATGCGGTTTTTACCGATGGATAGAGTGGTTCTCGAGGAAGATTTTTGTGTAGGTACATAATATGTCAAGCGGGCGTCTGCTAGTACCATAATAAAACATTTAGAATCGTGTGTTTGTAATGTAGTCTAATTTCATTTTCATAACATTAAAAATATTATAAACCTCTCGTCACATAAGCTATTTTACACAGGCGAAGCTGAGGGTATCAGTTAGTTTACAATAATATACTAACCAGACGTGATTGAACTCACCACACCGCCTCGGAGTCAGAGCCTCGCCGCTAAATCAATCAAATCAAACCTTAATTGTCTACCACTGAACATGCCTCCTGTCGCCGTTATATCGATGGTTGCAATAAATTATCCGGACACCATATTAACTTAATCAATATTGACTAGAGGATTTGTGGAGTTCATAAGATCGAATGAGCATTCATTTTATATTTATTGAGCGGAATGAAGCGAAGCTCAATCTTAGACGACAAGTGTAAATCGTTTGTGTGCCAACTCCTCCGAAACGGCTGGACCGATTTTGACCAAATTTGGCATGCTGGTCGACATCATACCCGGGAGTGTATATCTCTGAAATCATGAAATTAGAGCATAAAAAAAAGTTAAGAAAATTTGCTCCGCTCTACATTTGCAATTAGTAGCATGCATTGCATACCTAGTATATTTTATAAGCAGTGAAGTATACTAAAACGCCGTAAGTCGCGATATTAACATAATGAATGATTAGATGTGCTAGTGGCTAGTGTTGTCTTGGTCAGTTGGTAGAACGTTCCTCCTGGAAAGTGATCAGTCGCTGGCTCGAGTGCAGCCCTAGACTACAGATTTTGTGATTCATATTGTAAAATTATATAATATTCAGTTTATCTTCTCTCTGTCGATATTAAATATACTTAAAACTAGTAGTTCTGCGAACAGTAGACCTCGCGTTATTTACAGGTCCCTAACATCCTTTTGGGACATTTCTCCCCCATTTTACCCCCAATCGAAAAATCTCTTCAAATAAAGTTGCGCCTTGCAACATAAAACACTTGTGCCAAATTTCATGAATATCGGCTGAAATATGCGGCCTGTAGACCGGAACGGACACACATACATACATACAGACAAGCAACGCCAAATCGGCCTGTCCTCGAGTTGAAACCGAGACGCTTCGCTAACTTCGCTCGCTTCGCAGAACGTATTTCCAGTGGCGCCCGGCGGACTTTGACCACCTCTGTGGTCTCTGCGGGGGTTGGGTCGGGATGAGAATCCCGCGTCGTTGGGGTAGGGTTTTATCCCGCGTCAGTGAGTGAATCTGGTTGCGTGCTATGGGGCAAAGGCCCCGCAGCACGCAACCCTTCTAGCCTGCTTCTGTAAGGACGACGGGTGGCGATCCCGCCGTCCTCAGGCCCCGATCATGGAGGTCGATGGTCTTGGGCGTAGATGTGTCTGCGGCGGCCTCGCCGCTGACTACGGAACTCGGCGGGGAGGACACGCTCCCTCTCCCTCTCGGCCGCCTCCTTCGCGAGCACGACTTGCTCGCAGAAGGACACGGCCGCGTTCCACCTACTCCCGCTGGAGACCATGGCTTGAAGCATGGTCTCCAGCGAGAGGGTATCCACGCCCAGACCCACTACGAGGTCCCGGCGCTGACTAGCCCACGCTGAGCACTCCACTAACGTGTGGAGTGCGGTGTCGTCGTCGGAAAGCTCGCAGTGTTGACACCGGGGTGTGACCTCACGATGGATGCGAAACAGATAGCTACCGAAGCATCCATGCCCGGTAACGATCTGCGTCGCACGATACGTGAGGTCACCATGCTGCCTCTGCAGCCAATCGTCCATGATCGGTCTCACCGCCGCGATGATGGTGGCACCCCACTTGGGTTGCTCAAGTCGCACCCTCCATGACTCCATGAGATCCTGTCGAAGTTGGGACCGCCGGTCATTGATTTCTCGAGACGCAGGCCTGTGGTCCCGCTCCAGCGCCTCCTTGCGCCATTGAAACAATGACGCAAGGGCTCTCGCTTCCAGGTCCCATGGAGGGGTCCCGGCTAGGAGACATGCAGCCTCTCCGGAGATCGTGCGGTAACCCCTTTTTGTTTTGACGGCCAAGGTCCTCAACGGTCTGTTAAGGAGCGTTGAGTTGTTGGACGTCAACCGCGCCGCCCATACGGGAGCCCCGTATAGGGCCATACTCCGTACGATCCCCAGGTACAGTCTCCTACAGGAAGCGTTGGGTCCCTTTAGGTTGGGCATCAGTCGCGAAAGCGCGACCGATGCCTGTGTCACCTTGGGGACCAAACTTCGGAAATGTGGTCCCAAGTTCCATCGGCTATCAAGTACGATCCCTAGATACTTCATCGAGGGCTTGATGCCGATGCTAACGCCTCCCACATTTATGCTGGAACCTTCAGGTGGACCGTTCCGAGGTCTGTGAAAACACAGAACCTCGGACTTGTGCAAGGCCACCTCCAGTCCCAGCCGCGGTATCCGACCCACGACTTGAGCAACACCCGTCGTGACCTTGAGTGCTGCCTCCTGGTACGTTGCACCCCGCGCCGTGACGAGGGTATCGTCGGCGTAGCACGTTACGCCGACGCCCTCAGGCAACGCACCCCGCAGCACCCAGTCGTAGCCGATGTTCCACAGAAGCGGCCCCAGGACCGACCCCTGCGGAACATCGCACGACACATCTCGCCGAGCTGGCCCGAGCCAGCTGGGGAAAGCTATGGCCCTCTCCGAGAGATAGGCCCCGACAATACGACGGAGGTAGAGAGGCGTTTCGTGATACACGAGCGCCTCCCTAACGCAGCTCCATGGCAAGGTGTTGAACGCGTTGGCGATGTCAAGAGACACCGCCACCACCACCCTGCCCTGCGAGACTGCTTCCTCCGTCAGGCTCCTGACGCGCATGATCGCGCTCACGGTGGAGCGTCCCCGATGGAAACCGTACTGGTTGTCCGCCAGGTCTGGCCCCACCGTCGAGAGATGCTCGACGAGGCGTTCCGCAATAATTCGCTCAAAGAGCTTACACACCTCGTCGAGCAACACGATCGGCCGGTATCCGGACGGTGAGTCCACCGGCCGCCCCGCCTAACGGATCAGGACCAGTTTCCCCGTCCTCCACACCTTGAGAAACTGGCCCCTTTCGAGGCATGCGCTAAAGAGCCCCATCAGTCGAGGCCCGAGTTCTTCGAGGGCCAGGACCCATGCACGGCCAGGAATGCCGTCGGGTCCGGAGGCAGTGATTTTCCGGCGTTTAAGCCGGAGTACTGCCGCACCTAGCTCCCCCACCCTGACTTCGGGTACGTCGTCTTCACTGATGCTATCCGCGTCGGGCAGAGACGGAGCCATGCGCGGAGGGACGTACTCCTCCGCGCTCGTCGGAAAACAGGGAGCCCATGACCCGCTCCAGCTGCTGCGGCTGGAGACTCTGGGTCAGTGGGGGCGCCCTAGGTCGGAGTTTCTCCCTGACCTGTAGGTACGGGCGCCCCATGGGTTCTGCTGCAGGGTCTCCAGGAGCTCCTCGCGGGCCGCCGTCTTGGCCCGCTTTATTGTCTCCTGGAGATTACCTTTAGCCTCCCTGTAAGCCTGATAAAGCTCCGCCTCTCGGGTTGCCGCGTCGTCTGGGCGGCGATGCCTCCGGCGAAACCTGGTGTACTGGCGGCGGGCGGAGATGCATGCTGCGCGCAGCTGTGCAATCTTCGGCGACCACTAGTACACCTGCTTCCTTGCCGGTCTGGGTGTAACCCTAGGCATCGCCGCATCACAGATTTGCGACATGGCTCTCCTGAACCACTCCGCCTCGGCATCCACATCGGCAGGCCGGTCCGGTGCCGGAATCCAGGCCTGCACGATGGAAGCCTCCAGGAGAGCCTTCCGATCCAGATGGTGAAGTGCCCAACGCGGATCCGGGGGATTTTCTACCGGCTGTGGGAGGTCAGGGGGGGGGGGGGGACATCGAATCGGATGTACCGATGGTCCGAGTGCGTCTCCTCACCCTCCTCCACGTGCCAGCCAGTAATACGGGCGGCGAGGGCAGAGGTCGCGAACGATACGTCCACGACCGAGCTGGTCCCCCGCCGCCAGAAGGTGGTGACATTCCCCCGGTTGAGGACCTCCAGACCACGTGTTCTGGTCCAGTCCTCAAGAAGCCTCCCCTTGACCCTGGTTTCCCAGGAGCCCCACGCCTTACTCCAGGCGTTGAAGTCTCCCAGGAGCAGGACAGGGCGAGGACGGCACGCAGCGAAGACGACGTCGAGCTCAGTGAGCCATAGCTCAAACTGAGTCTCGTCCAGTGTCGGCGAGATGTAGGTGGCCACGACTGCCAACCCATCATAGTCCGCCGCAACACACCCGCGGCCTCTTGCAATGATCGCAAGGCGCGAGCTGTCTGCGGCGGACCCCACGAAGATAAAACAGGCCGAGCCGTCCTCGTCCACCGGGCTTCCCGGGTGGACGTAGTACGGCTCGGCGACCACGGCCAAGTTTATGGACCACTGCCGGATGCTCTGGTATAGAAGATCCTGAGCAGCGCGGCAGCGGTTCAAATTCACTTGCAGGATGCGGATATGGGCGTCAGACATTAATGGACGTCCATATCAGCATCCTGCCGAGAAACATCTGGCCGTGTAGTAGCGGCACCCCCACCGCTCTCAGCGGACGGACGAGGCTTTGGCCTCGAGGCGGCGCAGGTTGTGCTGCCGACCCGGTGGCCCGCAGTCTTGCCCTCCGCCTCGCATCTAAAGCAGCGAGGCGGGGCGTCGCAGGCACTTGCCTTGTGACCGGGCCGGCTGCAGCGGAAGCACCGATCGCCTACGGTGACTTCCGCTGTGCACTGTACTCCAACGTGCCCCACCACCATGCACCGGAAACATCTTGTTTCCCGGGCACGAAGGAGGTGCACCTGCGCCTTTAGGAAGCCTCCTATGAGGAGGCCTCGTCCGCCCGCCACTTTTAGTGCCGCCGCGACGGGGCACTGGACGACTGTCGTGCCATGGCCAGTGAGGCTGAAGGAGATCTCTCCAGCCTTCACTTGGTCACGGGGACAGCCGCCCGCCTCCACGACGGCGGAAATCACTTCCTCCGTCGTGGCCGCGTCATCCAGACCGGAGACGCGCAATGCAGCGCATTTGGTGGGCCTGGTGACGCGGACGGCTTCTCCGTCCAGCTTGTCCCTCAGCTGAGCCGCTAGGGCATCAGCTTTGGGGCCGCTGGAGGCGCCGGAGACCTCGAGGAGGCGAGCCCCGGTGCGTGTCGTCTTGCACCGGAGACCCCCCTGGATATCGAGGGCTGAGAGGTCGACTGAGTCTTTAACTTGCCTCAGGACATCAGCGTACCCCACACCCCTCTCCACACCCTCCGTCGTCACCGTAAGGACGACGGCTGTGGAGCAAGGAGCGCGGGGCCTCTTCGGCACCTTCGCCGCGGCGGCTTTGGCCGCTTTCTTGGCGGCCTTTGTCTTCTTCTTTGCTCCCACTACTTCCCATCCCTCCCGTCTGGAGGGATGTGAAGAAGCAGCGGGGGCAACGTTGGAGGAGGCGGGGGTGGCAGAAGTTTCACTCTTCTTACCCCGTCCCTTCCCCTTCCTCGCTTGGGTCGCGGTCTCGGCCGGCATCTGAATCGCTGGGGAAGCGGACGGGGGCGGAGCGGGGCGACGGACAGCGGGTGGCGTGCCGCTTGGACCGGGAGCGGAAGCACCGCCGACAACCGCCGCGTATGTAAACGCGGGACGCGCCAGCGGGGGGCGGTACGCCCGGTCCTCGAGAACCGCGAGGCGCCTCTCGATCGCCGTCAGGACGTGCACCATAGTCGGCACAGGCGGTGACGGCGATCCGGGCGCCGTGGTGGGCACCGTGGTGGGCGCCGTGGTAGGTGCTGTATTGGCCGCAGGCTTTTTCTTCGGCGCTGGTCCAGCCATCGGAGGAGGCGGCATAGGAGCTGGAGCTGGAGCTGGAGGCCCTTTGACCACCCTGGTCAAGTCCGCGACCTCCCGTCGCAGGACCTCCATCTGCCTCCGCGAGGCGGCGAGCTCCACCTCCAGGCTCTCCACCTGCAGCCGGAGCCTCACTTCCTCATCAGTAACGCTCCGCGCGAGGAGCTCGTCGAGCGAAGATTGGGCATCAGCCACCAACGATGCCACAATCCTCTTCTTGCCCTGCATGCCCTTGTTACCTTTCAAGGCTGCGTTCATCAGGGCAAGAGAACTCAAGAGCTCCCGCGCGGGCGGCACGCTGATATCTCTGCGACTGGGCAGGGGTGGTACAGAAGGATGGAGCGTTGGCGGCATCTCCTTCTCCTTCGCCAGTAGAAAATCGCCACGTGTCCGTGGCGTCTTTTTCGGCCCCCCTTCCTCCGACTCACTGCTCCCGGAGCAGCTAGTGCTCCGGTCGCGCGAAGGTCCCTTCTTTATTTCTTCGTGGACCCTCTTCGTAGGAGGGCCCTTTGTGTTCACACTGCTGGGACCTGACTTGACGTCAGACCCAGCAGCAACATTTCCTGAAGGCGTCGACGTCACGCTGCGACTGGGCAGCGCGGCGCGAGCCTTCGTTTCGCTGGGCATCGGAGTCCATTGGGATAGCGTGAGGTCGTCTTCTTGGTCCGACTCCGCCCAGAGAAAGGCGGAGCCGAGACCGGGGTAATCGTTTTTATCGGGTTGAGCCGACATAACTATTAATATTCGCACTTTATGGCCACAAGTTCGGACTAGAACGTTCGGTCACCCAACTTGCCACTGCTTTACCGTAAGCAAGTTGGGGTCCAGGGCGGACGACGAGGACGTAGTTTCTAATCACTTGGGGCCCCGCCCCATTGTGTGTTTGCTTTGAATAGACTCCGAAAGTATTGACTAATTTTGAAATTTGTTCATAAATATGTAGCTACGTTATCCATGAGTGCTATAGGTTACATACGTACTATGTTCCCGTGGGAATGGGAAAAATATATCTTGCGGGCGGTGCAACTGTAATCAGCCAGTCTATTACTCTGGAAATATCTTCTGGTGCGTACCAGAGACGTCCGCAGCAATGAACATGGGAGCGGCCGCAAAAGTTTCATTTGAGGCGGTACTAAGTTCGCCGGGACAGCTAGTATACATGGGGCACACTAAAAGTTTTGCACTTCTAGCTAATCGGAACTATTTGAAATTGGAATATTATATGTTTTAAACGTTGTAAGCTTCTTAGTAATAAAAAAAAACAATTGGCAGGAAATCATTTGTCAATTGTTAAAACCGCTCGTCTTCAAAATGCTTTTGGGAGAGAAGCACCTTGTTTGAGCACCGTGAGGCGATGGTTTGCTAAATTTGAGAGAGGTCGAGTTTCTTTACATGACGAATTTCGTGAAGGGCGGCCTTCAACTGCCGTCAACGAAAATAATGTGGCTACTGTTAAGCGGTTAATTGAAGAAAACCCGCGGATTACCTATGAGACAATTCGAGGACTATTGGGGATTGGTATGAGTCAAATCCAGAAAATTTTACAGGAAGAATTAAAAATTCGGAAACTTTGTTGTCGTTAGATCCCTCATGAACTGACAGCGGAGCAGAAGCGGGCTCGCATAGAATGGTGCTCACAGATGCTACTGACCACGGACATTCTAATGCTGTTTATGACATTGTCATAGGAGACGAAACCTGGATTTATTGTTTTGAACCCGAAAAAAAAACAGCAATCTTGTGAATGGGTGTTTGAAAATGAGAACTAGCCAACAAAAGTGAGGCAGGCGAGAAACCTCGGTAAAAAAATTATCGCGTTTTTTTTTCTCAGCTACGGGTCCCATCTGTACAATTCCACTTGAAGATCAAAAGAGTGTTAATGCCGAGTGGTATTCTACCATTTGTTTACCCAGGGTGTTAGAAAAAGTTCGCAAAAGACGACCCAAAAGCTACGTTCTCCTACATCATTACAACGCTTCTTCACACACGGCCAACAAAACAAAGTCATTTTTAGGTTCCGAAAAAGTACAACTCGTCACCCATCCTACGCATAGCCCCGACCTAGCACCCTGTGATTTCTGTATTTACCCCAAAATCAAAGATTTGATTAGAGGTTTCACTTTTACCAATTCCAAAGAGGCAGTTATAGCGTTCAATCAGCACTTAGAAAACATGCCTTCAGATCTGTGGTCCTCCTGTTTTAAAAAATGGTTCGATCGCAAAAACAAAATCGTGTTGGTTAAGAGATTAATGACTCGAGATCGGTTGAACCGATTTCGCTAATTCTTTTTTTGTTGTGTCCGTTACTATCAGAAAAGGTCCCTTTGAAAGAAAAAAATAGTTGTGTGAACCATTAGAAAAACTAATACGGTACGAAGTTCGCCAGGACAGCTTGTAAAAGTATGAAGAGAGAATTAAGTGGTCCAGATATGGTCTCCAGCGGGAGTGGGTGGAACGCGGCCGTGTCCTGCAAGCAGGTCATGCTCGCGAAGGAGGTGGCCAAGAAAGAGCGTACCCTCCCCGCCGAGTTCTGAAGCCAGCGGCGAGGGCGCCGCATACTCATCTTCGCTCAAGATCATCGACCTCCATGATCGGGGCCTGAGGACGGCAGCATAGTCACCCGCCGCCCTTACAGAAGCAGGCCAGAAGGGTTGCGTGCTGCGGGGTCGCATCCCTCAGCCTCAACCAGATTCACTCACCGACGCGGGATAAAATCCTACCCAACGACGCGGGATTCTCATCCCGACCAAACCCTCGAAGAGGCCACACAGGTGGTCAAAGTCCGCCGGGCGCCACTGGAAATACCTTCTGCGTGCATACCAGAGATGTAAGAGCGATGGCACTTACGCGGACTTAAAAATGTGTTTCAGATGAAACAGATAGGTAGCACGGGATCTAAGTAAAGTTTCATGTTGTCAATTTACTTAGAAAATACCTCTCTAATAGGGATCATTTCAAACAAAATTATGATATAGATTACCTTTGAACGTGAAAATATTAATTTTCAGCTCAAAATATTTCTTCTTTATTGTAATTACCCTATTCGTTTTATCTACGAAACTTATATATTAATTGAGCTAACTCTGTTTAATGATCATGCCCGTTTTATTCCAAATTATTGTAAATCAAGCGTTGCTTTAATATTTCTCGTTATCTTTATAATTTAATGAAACTGTTATGCTGTCGAAAATGTTATTAACCCTTGCCGTAAAACAAAGGGTAGTTATACATTTATATTTTAACATGTTTTCTGTTGATTGTTCCAACTTCCAGTACCTAGTTCTTTATTGTTATTTTTTTTTTGTTAAAAACCAGCCGTTTTTTCTTTGGTTTATAAATAAGTAGCGGACGGTCACTGCTTCGTCCGCTTGACAAATTTTATACAAAAAGTTGATAGAACGTTCCTCCTAGAAAGTGATCAGGAAAGGAATCATATTGTCTATAAGAAAAAAATAGCATACTTCACTGCTACATATTATGTACTAAATACACTATTTAAACAAAAAGTTACTTAAATTAATCAAAACAATACCTAAGTAAATAATTTCAATCTTACCAAAACTAATTAATTTTCGGCTAAATTATTCCCGACTGCCTGAAAGGCTCGCCTTTGGGGCCCTTTGAAACTAACCTAATAACGTCGCCCCGTTGTGCAACAACAAAATAGATTGCTTAAACTATAGTTTAGCTATTTTCCTTCAAATTCAGATTTAACTAACTGCTCGTATAAATTAGGGCTTGTACCTATTAAATGATCTTTGATACCTTAATTCTTAAGGTAAAATGGCTGCTTAGGTTACAATTTAAGTAAATACCTTACTTATTAACAAACGCCTTTAAAAGAGTATTTTATACTTTCGATTTGTGTGAAGAGTCAAAACTCATTTGCACTTAGTCCATTTACCTTATTGAGAGAAAGAAGAAATATTTTTTTTTTAATGTTGCATCATAACTTTACACTCAACGTTACACAAAGAAAAATATAACTCATCTGTGGTCACGACGGCCACAGACGTAAAATTGACGTAAGTGACACGGTCGTGTCACAATAACTGACAGTGTGGTTTGGTTTGGTTTGACACTTATGAGTGACGTATGTGTGGCAGGAAATACGTGGCAAGCACGTGCCGCGTTTTTACAAGATATTGTTTAATTGTTTACATTTATTATCTAAATTGGCCTAAATTTCGCATTCAATACCACTCACACGTACCAACGTACAGTAACTTGTAAAAATTGCGAAGCACAATATGGGAATTTTTATGGCATTACCATTATTATCGTTGCTATTGATGGGTGCTAAGAGACTGATCCTAATACTTCAGGTCTAAGTCATCCTCATCTGAACGCGGTGCACCTGCTGGCACACTGACAAGGCTCTAGGCAATACATCCAAAGTGATGACAAGATGACAACAATAAAAAAGATTTACGCTAATAATAATCCTAATTTACAGACTGCGGTAGTGGGCTCCAGGGTAACATTACCCTGTCGAGTGGAGAACAAAGCGGGTCAACTGCAATGGACGAAGGATGACTTCGGGCTGGGGTTGCATAGAGACCTCAGTGGCTACGACAGATATAAGATGATTGGAAGTGACGAGGAAGGTAGGTTGGTTTTGAATACTTAATATTAATAAGTGGACATTTTTGATTGTTTGAACTGAAAAGACTCTGTAAGTACTGAACCAAATTTAAAAACTATTTTACCAATTTGTAGCTGCATTATCCCAGAGTTGTTACTCTGATTAGATTACTTTTATATCCTGGTAAATTTCTACTTTTTGCCCATGGAAACCGGGAACGAGAAAACTATATCACGCGGGCGGGGCCGCGGAGATCAGCTAGTCTAAGATAACTACACAAACACGCCTTTACGCCTGAAGGGGCGGAGGCCGAAATGTTTATAAATTAGTAGATTTAAGTATAGCTGTATAAACAGCCTACGAGTTCTATTGGCTCATTCTATAACATCATAAAACAAGCAAGTTATGAATAGTCCTGTCTATTCCTTTACATAGATAAAAACAATCACGCGAAGTGGGGTTAGCAGAGATGAATTAGACACCCACATTTTACCAGTAATTTTGTAAGTCCCACGTAATAAGAAGCAAGCATTTTTTGTAATTTCGCACTTTATAGAGTAAAAACAATACACGTCAAAAATTGACTCAACAACCGACTTCAAATTACCGAAATGGGACCAAATAATCGAAATGGAACCACTTGGGAAGTTCAATTAAAAAGCAAATTTTCATAATAGTCCAAACATAAGAGGTAACAAACTTAAAAAAACATACAGTTGAATTGAGAACCTCCTCCTTTTTCGGAAGTCGGTTGAAAAAACAATTACCGTTATGTAATCTGAACCTAAATAATTCCAACAGTCAGGACGGATGTTACATACCCACAACTCCTCAGTTCGGATATTTCTTAAAACCCCTACATTATTTTAATACGCCATAGATTCAATGCGATTGAGCTTTAATTATGACTCTCAACTTTCTAGTCTAACTTAGCTAAATTACTGTTTGAACTTGTGATTTTAGCTGACCGTAGTGCTTAGTCGGCTAAATTATTAAGTTATTACATCGTGTTCTAACTTAGTTGTATTACGCTGACGAATGATCTTTGGCGACTGTTAATTACTAACTAGAAGCGTCTAGTGTTACCTATAGCTTGATGGTTAAGGTTTTTTGTGTTTTGAGGAAGCGGGTTTGAATCAGATGATCACAAAACGGACTTGAACCCAGTCCTTCCGATGCACATGTCCGGCAATAGGGAGTTTAAATTAAGTACATGCGGCGTCTTGTACATAGGTGCAACTAATGCATATAACTTTTTATTCAACGATCTCATTTTGAAGAAACAAGTTCTAAATGTAGCCCAATGTAGCTTAGTCTACCTGTGTCTGTCTAAAACGCAGTTCTGTAGCTTTCGAGAGTAACATCACACAGAAAAACACCATCATTCACCGAGCCTTTCCCAACTCAGTTGAAGTCGGCTTTCCAGTCTAACTGCGATTCGGCTGAACTTCGATATTTTACGTGAACCGACTGCCATCGGACCTCCACAACCCATGGGTGATATCGAAGTTCTGTAGTTAGACCGGTCGGATCTTTGATTTAGGGCTCCAAATAGCCCTAACGATTACCATAGATGTGCGTATGACAACCGGAACTGACGGCTTAACGTGCTCTCCGAGACACGGAGGGGTCTCAGTGTCTTAAGAAATGGTCACCCGTTCTAAGACCAGCCTGACTAGATGTTGCTTAACCTTTGCAATGTGTTAACATTGTCGGTTACTACTAGACTACGAGAAAGAAAAACACCTTGTGATATTTTATAATTTTCTTTTGGTATCGTTCACTCAATTTTTTTTTTAAACCAACCTTATCAATTTTTTTAATACAACATAATTAATAATATTACCTATGTTAGTCAAATTTTCTAGCTCTAATAATGATTACCACAAAATATGTTCCCTAATTACATTTCGCTGTTTTTAACCGCAACTTCGATTTAATGAACTGATGATTACTGAATTATGAATATTTCTCGAAAAACTTGGTAATTAACATAATAAACAACCTTTTTTATATATAAAGTACAGTTTTAAGTACAGTTTTAATATCTAATGAACATTTCATAGGCAAAGGAAATATAAATTGCATATTTTATGAGAGCCCGTAATTTTTATATTCAATTAACACGTAACGTTATTAATAAGTTAGCACTACTGAATTTGTTCATAAACCGGTTTTACGCTTCCTTAGTAATCCATCTTCAAATCCCACACCTGATTTGGCTAATTATTTGCGCAGATTTTAAATTAAGAACCATTAGAAGATAAGCTTGGAATGTTGTTTACGCATATTAAAATTTAAATATATTTATTTACAAAAATTACTTTTTAATATACTCAGTTATGAAAATAAATATTCTAAATTAAACCAATGTTTTGCTCTCCGGTTTTTATAATGAGTGTGCAGAGTAGATACGTATACTTAATGAAAAAAAGTATGTTACGCATAATGAAATAGGAAGTACCTTGTGGTAAATATTAGAACTTCTTATACAATAACCGCACTGGCAGTTAATTATAGAAGTTTCATTCCCTTTTGAAAAAAATCTTTTTAGTCAAAGTATGCAGTATTTGTTATAAGCTGAAAGTTAACCGCAGACTTTTTGTCAACTCCAACCGCAGCGTTACGAAGTGTTTCGTCTGTAATTAATGAGCATATTATCTTCAGCTAACCTTTTTTGTTAATAAACATGTCTTATAAAGAACGGTCATAATTTGTCTCTATTAATGTTTTCATTACTACAAAAAGCTTTTTAGGGAAGATCTAGGTACCTAATTTAATTTCCTTTAATTAATGAACATAATATTGAAAGATGTCAGCATCAACAAATGCCTCAGTAATGTTAAAATGTCAATCCCAAGTTCTATAAAATAAAATTATTTGGAGCTTGTAGTATATGACGTCAGAGATTCGTTAAGTTCGCGCCACAGTATAATTTAAAGATATTTGTAATTTTGCAATAGTTCCTTTTCCATATTCCACTGCAGATCCTTTTAGCTAAACAGGTTAGACTGCTTTTTAACCGACCTAAAAAAAAAAGTTTCTTAATTCGATCGTATATTTTTTTTATGTTTGTTTGCGGATAACTTCGTTGTTTATGAACTGATTGTAAAAGTATTTTTCTTGTTGGAAACGAGATATTTTCAAGGAGTCCCATTATAAGGAAACCAGGATCTGATGATCGGATCACAGAGAAATTATCTAATTGTATTTTTTTGTAATTTTTTTAAATAATGTATTATAAAGGACTACCATTTAATGAAGGTTTGGAGTGAGTGAGTGAGTGAGGAAGCCGAAAGCCGGTCGAGGGAACCCGTTAACAATTTACAGCAGTTACGTTGTTTGTGTTTCATTAATTTGTATTGAAGAGAACTTTACATACCTATCCCAACATTTTAGTATACGGTTGCAGTCGGTTTTTTTTTGTTTAAAATTATTATTTCTTCAAGAGAATAGATCTTATTAGGTTCGATAAGACTGAGCAGTAAAATTTATATTGTGAGCATAGTGAGCTGGAACTGCGATCGAGTTGGTAGCTAATAGACTACTATTAGCTACCAACTCGATCGCGGTTCCACATATTTATGATGTTGTTGACCACTAGGTCAACAACATCATAAATATGTTAGAAAGGGGGTAGATCGATACAGTTTTACAAAGTAACAACTCTTGTCACTTCTGTAGTAGATACATCCCTGAACACGGTTGCATCAGTATGTACTGAAATATTGGACGATCGATAACAAACCGTTACAAGTTCGAAATGTGGGTGTAGTAACTGCCTTTGTCTACCCCTTCAGGGTAAATATGTGTATTGTGACTGTTTGTCTTAGTAAATCTAGAGAATAACCCCTAAAACCTCACAAACACCCAAAATGAACCTCTTTTGTAAGTATTAAAGTCTTGATTAAAGAGTCTTTACAATGGAATGTCATACCAATTTAAGAATTGTATTATTTAAGTTAACCTTCCTTTTTTTTTAGTTTTAGTTCCGCGGCCGCTCTAACGTCCGTTGCCGGGCGCCTCTGGTTACAAGCAAAACGTTTTTCCAGTGGCGCCCAGCGGAGTTTACCTACCTAAGAGCGCTTTTCCTGTCAAGAATTTATCAACCAGCGCGGCGTGAGGATCTCGCCCGCAATGCGTGTCGAAGTCAATGTCAAAATTCCTACAATAATGAAATGCGTTTCGTAATGCGCAGACCGCCTGAACGTCACGCCGTGCCAGTTGCTACATGGGGCACACTAAAAGTTTTGCACTTCTAGCTAATCGGAACTATTTGAATTTCGAATGTTATATTATTTTAAACGTTGCAACCTTCTTAGTAAAAAAAAAACAATTGGCGGGAAATCATTTGTCAATTGTTTTTTATCACACATCAAAGTTCTACGATGCAACGAAAATGGAATTAAGTCGAAAAGATTTTAGAGTGACGATTTTTATGATTTTAAAAGTTCTCTCTCTCCGCAAGACTGTGCCACTCGTCTTCAAAATGCTTTTGGGAGAGAAGCAACTTGTTTGAGCACCGTGAGGCGATGATTTGCTGAATTTGAGAGAGATCGAGTTTCTTTACATGACGAATTTCGTGAAGGGCGGCCTTCAACTGCCGTCAACGAAAATACTGTGGCTACTGTTAAGCGGTTAATTGAAGAAAACTCGCGGATTACCTATGAGACAATTCGTGGACTATTGGGGATTGGTACGAGTCAAATCCAGAAAATTTTACACGAAGAATTTAAAGTTCAGAAACTTTGTTGTCGTTGGATCCCTCATGAACTGACAGCGGAGCAGAAGCGGGCTCGCGTGGAATGGTGCTCACAGATGCTACTGAAGTACGACCACGGACACTCTAAATACTGTTTATGACATTGTCACAGGAGTCGAAACGTGGATTTATTGATTTGAACCCGAAAAAAAACAGCAATCTTGTGAATGGGTGTTTGAAAATCAGAACAAGCCAACAAAAGTGAGGCAGGCGAGAAACGTTGGTAAAAAATGATCACGTTTTTTTTCTCAGCTACTGGTCCCATCTGTACAATTCCACTTAAAGATCAAAAGAGTGTTAATGCCGAGTGGTATTCTACCATTTGTTTACCCAAGGTGTTAGACAAAGTTCGCGAAAGACGACCCAAAAGCCGCGTTCTCCTACATCATGACAAGGCTTCTTCGCACAGGGCCAACAGAACAAAGTCATTTTTAGCTTCCGAAAAAGTACAACTCGTCACCCATCCTGGGCATAGCCCCGACCTAGCACCCTATGATTTCTGTATTTTCCCCAAAATCAAAGATTTGATGACTGGTTTCACTTTTACCAACTCCGAAGAGGCAGTGATAGCGTTCAATCAGCACGTAGAAAACATGCCTTCAGCTCTGTGGTCCTCCTGTTTTAAAAAATGGTTCGATCGCATGAAAAAATGTTTAAAATGTAAAGGAGAGTATTTTGAAAAGCAATAAACATTTTTTTTTTATATTGGGTTCGTCAAATTGACGCCGCCCGCCTGGTGGTAAGTCGTGACGACGTCTAGCGATTGTGGGCCACTCTCATGGCGCACAATACTATAAAGAGCTGTGGTGTAGTGGCCCTTAACTTGGCGACCTACTGATGTGCCTCTTCACGCTCCGCTTAAAGAACCCAGGGTTATATGTGGGAGGAAACACGTGCACAGGCAGGGTGTTCCAGGCCACTATCGTTCGGCAGAGAAACGAACGTTTAAAACGTTCGGTTCTCGCGAACATGCTATCCACTGTGTGGGGGTGGCATCTCTGCTCGGCACGCGTTGTTCGGGATCGGATGGAAGAGGGTGGGATCAGATTGAAGAGCTCTTCAGAACACTCGCCGTGGTAAAAACGGTAGAATGCGGCCAAGGAAGCTATTGTTCGGCGCTGAGCTAGCGGCTCAATGCTTCCCGTTACCTCCGGACAATCTATAATACGGATAGCCCGTCGCTGCATAGCGTCGAGTGCGTCCAGCAAATACTTCGCGGAGCCGTCCCAGAGGTGAGAGCAGTATTCGACGCAGGGTCTAATCTGCGTCTTGTACAGCAGACACCTCTGGTCCGGTGTAAAGAATCCTATTCAGTATTCCTAGTTTCCGCGAAGCTAGCCCTATACATCTTTCGATGTAGTTTTTATTATTGAGCTCTCGACGAACGTCTATGCCAAGGATATCAAGGTTGTCCTTCATTGGTA
>CAUVZR010000068.1:0-35559 GCA_963556515.1 Nudaria mundana | reverse complement strand
AAAACGCATTTGAAAAAACTTATTATATGAAACTGATACAAATTTCGTAAATGAGATATAGTTTTCTTTATTTTTAGGTATTATCTTTATTTCACCAGGGACGTCACCCAATGCTTTAATAAATAAATGACAATCATAACCAGCTAAGTTATGAAAAAAAATGGGGACAAATGCAGGGCATTTATATTGCAAATTACAAAACGAATGCGCAGCTCCACGATAGCGACCGGTAAGATGACAATGATCACGGACTTTGTCCCAAAAAAGAAAGTTTTGACATATATGACAACGTGTTGCATTTTCAAAATCATACCTGTCCTCCGTGGAAAATATCATTACAGCTGGTGACTTAATTATATCATAAATTTTTTGCACGTCTTTAATTATATAGTCAACAAACCGCTTATCACAGTCTGGACCTCGATATGACACGTAACGATTATAGCTAGGTTCATCAGAGCATACAATATAATAACCAAAAGCAACCGGTACGTGTTGGTGAAACATATTCATATTTTTACTAGAACAATTAGGCTCAGTACTTGTTTGTAGCATCGATTCAAAATCTGCATAAATACAAAAAGGCATAGTTTGTTTCCGTTCATAGTTTTTAAACTTAATTACTGAACCTCTGTTTGGAAGGACAGTTACTACACCTCCACATAAATGGTTGTTAAGTTCGTCAGCGGTATTGAAAAATATCAAACATAAATCGCAAAGATGTAATCTGCTGTGATGAGATGTGACTTGACTTCTAAAAAGTCTGGAACAGTCTTTGATCAAGCAATAATGAGAAGAATTATTATTTTCTAAAAACAGAAGGTGTATCATTTTTCCGCTGTATTTAAGGTTGAATTCAGATTTATACAAAGGACCTACAAAGTTTTTGTGATTTTGTAAACCATAAATTATAAACTTTATATGTGGATTGTTTTTTTCAAATGTTCTAATATCATTAAAGGTTACAGGAAAAGACATTCCTCTTAAGTTAAATATTTCTCGAAAATTAGGATAAGAAGACGTTCTTTCAGGGTGTTTCTTAACTGGATATAAAGCCGCTGTTACACACCATAAAAAACAATAGTGATCATTATTCAAAATATTCAAACATGCTTTTTTAGCCTGAATTAATTTGGGTAAACTGATATAACTAGAACCACCAAGTGGTTGGTATTTATTGAGATTCATCTCAACATACAAATTGTTTATAAATGTCCATCCACTATCACGACCTTCAAACTCTTCAATAGATGTTTTTAAATAATTAACTGTTTCAATATACAATTTTTCGAAATCGAAGTTAGAATATAATATTTTATTTTTGGTTCCAAAAGATTTCACTTCTTGTGAATTATCTTTGAATTTTAAAAATGTACCAAAAAACTCAAAGTTTACCTTAACACAAGTATGCTTAGTAAGGAATTCATTTAAAAGAGATTTTAATCGGTCAAAAATGCTTGAAAAAAAGGATTCAATTGACGCTCCTTGATGTTCATCACGAGCTAATATTTTATAGGTTAATATACGACTGCGAAACGCTGAGTTTATGATTTCTACACCATCACTATGTTTTATTGTTTGACTACTTTTCCTATGTGAACTACTTCGCAAATGTCCTACCCATGATTTACTGGGTACTGATGTGTTACACGCAGTACAAAAAGGCATTATTATTAAATAAAATATTTGCTCCTACAACACTAAGTTTAAAACATAAAAAATTAAAGAAATTTATGTATTATAGATCTACACACTTAAAAAAGTTTGCGATCACTTTGAAAATTTGATACTTATATTTGTGATATAGAAGATTTTTTCTGATAAGATTCTAAAAATATTAAAAATTAGAATTAGAACGTGAAACAATAAAGATTAAACGTAGGTAAACATTTTCTGTTGATTGGGTTAAATTTGAAAATATATCAGCTTTGTAAGTGATCTCAAACTATTTTTGATGTGTGTATATTATAATAATATACATAAGGTATATCTATAAAAATTAAATCTACTTTATAAAAATCTTATCCGCATAATGCACTGGTTCAGTGTCTTGAAATTCTTTATATGCATGTCCTAGAAAGTCTTGAAGTGACTCCCAAGATAGTGAGGACTCATCGCACTGTAATTTTACAGTCACCAACGCTGTCCTGTAGCGCACATCAGGGGCGTGTGATATGTAATCGTTGGTTTTATAGAGTTTAAAATCAACCACATACCCTCCTTCCGTTTTCTTGGAGCGACGAGACGTCCCAGATGAAACACGACTTGAGAAACTGGAAGCTAAGTCGCGCCGTGGTTCTCTGCAACTGCCTTCTTCAGCCCGCAAAATATTCAAAATATTTGTTTTCTTCGTTCTGTAAATAGAAAAAAGTGTTAATTATAAAAGTACTTATTCAAAGTGACTAAGAACTTGGGATCAAAACACAAAAAGTTATAGTATTTAAACGTGTAGGTATTGAAACGTACAAGTATTGTCAAAAGATCTATCTATGTATATAAATTAAGTGTGTCACTCATTTGTGTAAAATTAAGGTAAAGGTGTAAACTACACCTTATTCAATTTTAATTAAAATGTGACGATGTTAAACTTAATTAAAATGTGACGATGTTAAACTTAGTTGAACATAATGAAACCTACCTCTTTGTGGTGTTAAACTCGGGTGAAGTGTTTTTTCGTTGTACACTTTGGGTGCAGCTGGGCTTGGGTTGTTTTTGCTTTTTCTCTATCACCTGTTTGCGTTTCTTTGGTGCTACACACTCAGACTCTACTACAGAAGAAGTTTCAAACTCCGAATCATACCTGTTAAAATACAATCAAATTATAAACAAATATATTCCCAAGATTTTCCGAATAGATATATTGCTAGCATCACGGCTGATTATAGATAATGCAGCCGGCGGGAATTAACCAAGCAACTCACTACTCAGTGGGATAACATAATCAGTAATCACATTTTATAATAATATGCGTTAATAATTATCAGCCGGCAGGAATTAACCAAGCAACTCAGCTGGATAATAATTAACTAAATAATAATTAATAATTATCAGCCGGCAGGAATTAACCAAGCAACTCAGCTGGATAATAATTAACCAAATAATAATTAATTTAATAGCACTTACTCACATTTTCTTGTTGGAGAAGATCACTGGAAGATACTGGAGCGAATGTAATTTATTTGAAAAATTGATGGGTTTTATACATAAAAAGTATCAATTCAGCAATTATCACCTCCCAACAAAATTAAAACTTAACTTATTATTTATATAGGTGTATTAATTAATTTATGTTACTTACGACTATTTAAATCAAAATGATTGAAAACTCATTTCGTCTAATTGCACTTTTGTTATTACAATTGAAATACAAAACCATGTCTTTACCAACACCGCCAAAGCTAATTCCGATTAATTCCGACGAATGTTATGATTTCTGTATGATACATATAAAATGTAATTATAATTTATGTAGGTATGTTCGTTGATCGTCGTCGATAAGTATATGATATGGTAACTATATAATTATGTATAGGTACATGAAAAGTATTAATGAAATATACTCATACCATTGTGCAGAAGTAAAATTATGCAATTTATTGGTGATTTAGGTAAGGACCGTCGTCTATACCTAAATCACCAATATAAGCTGACCGTTAGTACACGGTAGGTATTTAATTATTTTTAAAAGGTAGACGTACCCTGGAAGTTACCTAGTTTGCGTCACAATTATAGAAGTTTCAAATTGCTATGCACGGTTTTCATGGGTGTGTGTGTGTGTGTGTTAGTGTGTGGAAGCAAGGTATCTGTTAGTTTACTTACTCAGCGATACAATATTAAAACGACATCGTATTAACCGACTTCTAAAAAGGTGGTTACTTTATTTATCTGTAGGTATGTTGGTTTATGGTTCTCAAATTTGATACAAAGTATGGTTAACGGTATTCTATTAAAAATCCTTTGGAATCGTTTCGATAAAAATAATTTTACAAAAATATTACTACAGACTTATCCCACAAATATGTTAACAAACATTACAAATAATCATTTAAAATATAACTTTTAAATATTAGCAAATAGTTTTGGTATGTGCTTAAACTATATGGTAATACACCTCTTTTTATCCAAGTCGGCTAACAACGTACCTTTATACAAAGCTACGACCAATGTTAAGTCAGCAGTTTGTTCATGTATGTTCTACTTGTTTACCTATGTGTGTTATCGCCACATCGACACATCGTTCCTATACGCGAGGAATGTCTCATATTCTGTTCCCACAATATCTACCATTTGCATCGAGCTACCAAACACGCAGTGCACTACGTCCTTCAGAGGATTAAAAGGAAGATCCAAAATAAAAGCAATGTCATGTAAGTAATTACTTATAATGTTAATTATTTGATTTATAATTCTTTGTTAGTTTACCTACTAAATATCTAATTTATTAGGCGACGTAGTTTTCTATGGAAGTCCTTTAAATTAAATTTTATACGATTATCCTTAATTTTCGTATAACATTTAAGTTCTGTACAAAATTCAAAAGTTGTAAATAAAATAATGAACGCTGAAATATTTAATCTCTTGCTAGCACTTAATTGCACATAAAGTAGAATATTTTATCAAATTTGAATAGGCTCTGGTGTCTCAATTAGAGTGGCTTCCGAAGAAGTTGTGTAGGTTTGACATATTCGGACTACATTTGCCGATTTTCAATAATTAGACTTAAACATTTAATTTTATTTTCAGATATTTTATCATCACGGATGAAATTGACAAGGAACCCTCATGGACAGCGCGGTGAACCACATAATCAATTTGTAAGTAGATACCTATATATTTTGGTCATTCCAAAAAGTGTAAAATTAAAGTAGCACGTAGTTATACATAATGTAGAATATTTTATCAAATTTGAATAGGCTCTGGTGACTCAATTAGAGTAGCTCCCAAAGAAGTTGTAGAATATAATATCATCAGTAAGGAATAATGTAGGTATTCTTTAGAATAGCTGGAGAGTTTAGACAATACAAAATATGAAATATTAGGAATACCTATTGTAGTTTATTTCGTATGATACTAACTGATAAGGTGCCTATAGGTATTTAACTGGTCACCCGATTCTATATTAGTATGTCGAATAAATTAAAATAAGCAATTACATAATTATTGTGTTTTTATTATATTCCTTATCTGATATTGATAACGAAATACGTCATCATTCACGTTACAACACGTTTGAAATTCATAAGAATTTCACAACTATTAAGTAGGTGCATAACAATAACATTTTGCACATACGAATTATTGAATGGTTGAATTTCAAGTTCTAACTTGATCATCATACCAATAAATGCTTTATGTCAGCATAATTTGATATATCAACTGCGTTAGAAAAAATATTATTACCTAGTTCATTCTTTATTAAACAGTCAATACGAGCATATCTAACATGGTAGGTATTTTATAACTTTCAATCTATTGAAAATTTCAATCTATTTACAAAATACTTAGTATGATTTATTACTAATGTTTTAAATAATTTTCAGAATACCAACTTAAACAAATTTTCAAACGGAATAGAAGAGAGCTCTCCTGAATATCTTCCAGACCTGCAAGATCAGTTCGACTTGGACAACGCAATGAATAGACCTTGGATAATAACACCCAATGAAGAAGTAAAAATAAACAAAAAGAAAACTAATCGAAGAAGACCAATTACAAACAAACGCAGTGCATTGAATTCCTATATTATTAACAGTGAAAGAAGAAAAGGACGACGTTTAATAAAAATTACGATCAAGGAACTCAGTGAGTCAATGGACGACGAAGATGAAGGTAAGGACATAATCACTGCACAGTATATTGTACAAGATACGGTAGATGAGATATCGGATCAAGCTGAAAAATTAATTCACAATATTTCCAAAAAATTGTGTGGCTACTCATATCACATTTTTTAATTAGGTAATAATTCATTAATGTAACTAGTAGATAAAGTGATGACATATTTAGATTTTATTAAAATTTTATTTACTGTGAAAATATGTGTTAAAAAAATTTCAATATTAAGTTGTGTGTTAAAAAATAAAAACCATAGGTAATAATTGTGTGGCTACTCATATCATATTTTTTAATCAGGTAATAATTTATTAATGTAAACTGTGTAAACTGTGTAAAAAATGTGTAAACTAGTGATGACATATTTAGATTTTATAAAAAATTTATTTACTATGAAAATATATGTTAAAAAATTATAAATATTAAAAATGTGTGTTAAAAAATAAAAAACCATTTACTTTAAAAAATTGTTTTATTTATTAAAACTGCGTATAGGAAGACATATTACCTTTCTTGCTCTATTAAATAGTTCTTTATACATAAAACATTTTTAAGTGCACATTGTTTAATATGATTAATACAATTAAAACTGGTTTCAATATTTGAATATTTGTTATGCAACAGTGATAAATTTGGACACTTGTCTTCACCAAGATCTATACAAATACAATTCATACAAAGATCTTGAATCCACTTAACTTTTTCTAAGCCCTTCACAATAATTTCTTTATTTTCTAGATAAGGAACAATTATACGTCGAAATTCTCTATAGTCGATATAACCTTCATTCCAGTAAATCCCTCTGTTTCTCTCCAACCACGTAACTTGTTTTTTTTCATCCGTAGTTAAGTATTTAAATAAGTATGGAGGCTTTATTAAGAACGTTTGGGTATAAACACGAGTGGCCAGAGCTAATTCCTTGACTATAAAGTTATTACAAGTGTCTTTAAAGCCCTGGACATCCACTATAATCGTATTCGGGTTCATGATAATTTTCTCACAGTGCTGCTTAATGGTTTATACTCAATTATACAGTCGTTCAATATAAGACAATATGCCGAAGTTTGATCTGGTATATCAATGTCACTTTCAATTTCCACTCTGACATCCACAACAGGACCCGACTTAAGATTATCTGGTTGTCTAGAACAATCTACGACAAATAACGGAGCAATATTTTTAAATTGTTTCTCACTTAATAACGGTTCACCACGACGACCTCCGTAATATGAGTGTTGAAATCTGGTGTATTGTTCATATATTAACGCAATTCTGTTATTCGAGAAACTTGAATTTAAATTTTCATAAGGGAAGTAGGTTGAATTTAGGTATACTCTAACATCACGAACGTCACAGTGATCAAACTGAGACATATCCAATTTAGGATTATTTTTTCTATTTGTTTGCAGACCAATAATAACAAATCTTGGTTTCTCTATTTGCGATGATGTTTTTATGGACCAAGTATGTTTAGTAGTTTTTGGTAAAGCCGGATATTCATATAAATCCCAATTCCTGAATATCATCTGGAGTGATCGGTCTTTTTCTAACAGTTTTAACATATTTATTTTTTCTCTATCGGATACTTTGACATGTGGTACTCGCCATATTATTTTATTTATAATAATATCTTCTACCGTCTCACCAGCGCTAAGTTTTAGGGCGTTCAGATTAGTATTACTTCGTAACAATATTAATTCATGTTTGCTGTTTATCACTACTTTCTTGAAATCTTCTGCAAAACCAAGAATGTTACAGAGGGGTATGGAAGCAGAAAAGCTACCCCCATTTGTACTATTTATACCATCGATATTCCAACCCCAAGCATTAGATACTTTAGCCTCGTTTTCGTTCATTGATATTAATGATTTCATTGTGGTAGTTATACCAGCGTTTTTTATTTTATCTATTTCCACTCCATTTATCTCATACCTTATATCTTGAAACAAGTAAAGTAAACTATTGTTTGTGAAATGAACGCTACTGACTCTCTCTTTAGAATTTTCAGCCTTGTTTACAATAATAGTTCCTTCCAAAAACAAAGTGCTTGCTGATGGTAATATATACAAGTCTTGTTGATTAATAGGTATCCTGATTTCATCGCTTCTATTGAAACTTGTTACGTAAGGCTTGTAAGAGTGAAATTCAATTCCTTCCACAGAGTTGTTGTATGCAGGAGCGGATAAAACATCTAGTATATTCATTTTAACAAACCAATCGCTTTAAGAAAAGCTTTATTA
Organism: Nudaria mundana; assembly: GCA_963556515.1. Lineage (NCBI taxonomy): Eukaryota > Metazoa > Arthropoda > Insecta > Lepidoptera > Erebidae > Nudaria > Nudaria mundana. The sequence continues at coordinate 27,487 of CAUVZR010000068.1, read as the reverse complement.
TTGTTGTTCAATTTTATGACCTTTTTGGATCGAGCTCTTATTGGTTTGATAGTTTGAGTAGGACTGTTATGTTTAGTTGAATGAACCACATATTTATTATAATCTATCATGTTTTCTTCTGATATGTAGATACAACTGCACTTCTTCACCTCGCAAATTTATTAAGTTATTATTTATATCTAACAGCCTTATCTGTATGCAGCTTATATTGGTTTGGTTTATTGGAAAGTAGATTGCGTTTTTTGGAATTTCTATAATCCTGTATCCAGGTGGAACATTAAGTGCAAATTCGTGTAAGATGTGACTGGATTGGCCGTTTATATAGGAACCGCTAACTATGTCACATTCAATCCTTATGACAGTCGTAGGCAAAATGTTAACTGGAAACTCTGATACATGATATTTATTTGCTTCTAAGATCTGTTTTTTAAATCCCAATAAACTTCCAAATGTACCTTCTTTAGTAAAATCTATAGTTGATGTACAAAATAACATAGTTTTTAAGGTGTTGTTATTACAATTGAGTTTTATGGATGCATCTTTTATCTCAGTTTTTAAATAGTCGCTAATATCTTGTAATTCATAAGTTCCTTCAGGTATCTCGATAACATTTTTAGAACCATAATATAATTTATTATTTGTATTATCAAAATTTGGAATAGAATTATATGTAGAGAAATGTAATAATGCACATTCATACTCCCCAACTAATGGCAGCGTGCTTGGATAATAGGTAGATAATACCGATGAGTTTCCAGTTATCGATAAGGTGAGTGACATCTTGCAAATGATGGAAATGAAAGAATGATATAAAATTTATAGTATTTATTCCAAAAACATTGCAAATATCTTAAACACAAATGTCCACAAATTATTGTGTTAAATTGTTGATATCTACTAAAGTTATAATAAACATCACAGTTCTTAAAATATAGGATTAATTCTCTTGGCGGTTTTAAATCGCCAAAGCTATCAAAATATTCACAATAATTATTTATTTTAACATAAGCTACCCAATGCGTTCCATCATTTTTTGAATTATCTAGGTTAACTATACCACATTCAATTCGTTTAGGTGTTTTTGGTAACTGATCCTTCATGTAAACTCCCCGAAAGTAAGGAATACAATAGGCATACTTCTGAATATCGATATTAGTTAAAGCGCGATTAGGTAGCTGATCAATTAGTTTTTTGATGGTTTTATAAACAATCCCTGACCTTGCTTATGTGGTTTAATGTATAAACCTTTACCTATTGCTATAGCCTCCATAGTTTTATTATGACGTTCAGTTTCTTGTAATTTTTTCTGACCGTCTTTATAATCATTCACTGTTTTAGCAATACCAGCTGCACCACCAGCTAATGCTCCTAAAGCAGACAAACCAGCAAAAATTGGGATTAAAGGTAGAATGCCTCCAGTTTTTGGTATAGGTATCATTCGAGGTACGCGAACTTTTGGAATGCATGGAACTAATTTTCTAGCAACCATATAAGCTATATTTATTAGTGACTTATTATCTTTAGGCGAGAGTTTTTTGATTTTTCTTTTTATTTTCCTAACAAAGTTATTAAAGGTCTTAACACCAGCACCAGACTTCAATTTAGCTTTCATAATTTTGTTTACTATCCACGAACTAATCTTTTCCCCTGTTCGAGCATCTTTTGCTTTAAGTCTTTGTTTAGTCATATCTATAAGACGTAAGTCGGCTTTTTGACGGTTAGGCAAGTCTATGTAGTTTGCGTATGCGATATCGTGATGCATACAAGCTTCGTCTAACTTGTTTACACCTTTATCACCACGTAGTAATCGTTTTGAAAGCTTTGTTCCTGGTCCACAATAGTTATAACCGGGTATGTGAAGTTCGAATGGTAAATGATTAATGATACTGTTTATTAGTCCACCACCTTGCATCGTCTAAAGAATAATGAATAAACTTTAAAATTATATATCACTTATATAATTAACTTATTCCACTATTGCAGTCTTATCAATCCAACTGTTCTCTTTGTTATTTAAACCCAACCATTTTACAAACAGTTTGTTTCCTTTCTTTTTTAATACCTTTTCTATCAAATAGACACCAGGGCAGGACGACTTTTGAAGCTCTTGTTCGTAAAAAGTTCCTAATATGACTTGTTTTTGATTATCTTCGATGCGATATGTTATTGGTACAGTGTTATTTATCTTTTTTATAGTAAATAATTCTGTTGACCAGTTAGGAGTGTATCCTTTCTCAAATATATGTTTGTACTTACTAATTCGAACTTTGTCACCAATTATAAACTTAGGACGACATTTTTGGGTTACCTTTATCATGGAATTTGCAATATTATTTTTAATGTCCGTTTCATTAAACTTATTGACATTAACAGGTGCAAATTTAATAATACGATGTTTTGTGTTGTTATATGTCTTCATAACATCGTTCAAGCCACCATCTATCCACTTATAGTGTCCGTTCAAGCTAAAGTATTTGTACAATTTATTTTTAAGCGTTTTAATAACTCGTTCAACAATTGAAGCCTTTTTGGTTGAAAATGTTGAGTAGTGATTAATATTATAGTTCTGTAAAAGCTTTTGAAATGTAGAATTATAGAACTCAGTACCCCTATCAGTTTGCAGATGAGTTGGTATCCTATGATTAGTAGAAAGTAATTTTTCAAATGCATGAGAGACATCATGTTTGGATTTAGTTTTTAGTGGTTCCACCCAAACGTACTTTGAGAAGCAGTCAATAACTATTAAAATATAGTTATATCCTTTATTAAAGGTTTTTAGGTTTTGCATATCAACTAAATCTGCTTGCCACAAATCATCAATACCTTTTAAAATTACAGATCGTCGAGGAAAATTTTTTCGTGCTGCTTTATGTATTTCATTGACGATTTGTTGTTTCGCCATTTTGATAAACTTTAAGGTCTATGTTTTTCGATCTTTTAATATAGATTGAATTGCGTCTTGAATTAGTCTATCAACTGCGTTTCTTGTGTAAAATTTGTTTTCCAAATGAGTCACTATCTCAGACATTATTGTTTTTAAAGCTTTCTCTATGTGGTTTTGAACACTATTTGGAATAGAACTTTGCAATTTTTGTAAGTCATTCATTAGTACACCTTTCAATTCATCTACATATGTTTTATTTACTGCATCATCTGCGTCTTGAGGAGGTTTGACACCTTTTAACCTCGATGTCTTCAAGTCATAATCTCCACGATCAGATTTTATTAATGCGTTATCATTAAAATCCAGTATTTCCGATATACGCATTCGCTTATGAATATAATGACCAAATTTGTCTACATTCATATTAAAGGTGTATTATGTTGAACGGTATATAGTAAAATGATACACATATAATATTAGTAGATTTATTTATTTGATGATTTTGCTTTCACGTAGTTCTTCAATGATAGATATTATTTCATTGTCTATTCCTGTGTTACCAGCATCTCGAGAAGCAATTAATAATTTTAATCTATCAACCAATTCATTGGGATCATCCCAATATACAAAATCTGTATTTTTTTTCCATATTTTTGTTAAAGGTAATCCTTTTCCTACTTTCTGTCTACAACTTGGACTTTTACTTTCTTGTTCGAAAAGTGGTTTAATAACTTGCAAATATTTTTGTCCTTTATTACTTTTAATTGGTTTTTTTGAATCGAAATCACGACGATGTGCATTCGTTACAAGTAACATTGCCTTATAATTTTGCTTGTCATAGTCATTAACCAAGCTCAGATCAATGTCTCTTTTTAACAGTAACTCTCGCAACCCAGGTGTACTTTCGTACTTGTGTCCGGCTACAGTAATAACTTGATCTCCAATCGTTATGCCAGAGGAACCTAACATTAACTGTCCACGGTTATTTCTTATACCAAATGGTACATCCGATAGTACTTGTGAAGATAATGACCAAGATGATACATCTGGATTAGTATCGACTAATGACTGAAATGAAGAGTCTGATGAGGGTTCCGATTCGTTACTATCATTACTGCTTTCATCTGTTTCTTTCATATCTTGGTCTTGTGGTTCTTGGGGTTCTCCTTTTTCCTCCTTTTTTGTTAGAGCTAAGTGGTTATTAGTGTTGGCTATTAAATTGAGAGATTCTGTAACAGGCTTAAAAACTGTATCAAGAGCATGTCTATTATTATCTTCTAAATCCTTCATTTTACGTATTTTTTTCCTGACAGCTTGTGTCGCATCAACAATTTGTTTTTTCAATGATTTATCCATTATGTAAAATAGGTGGTAATCGGATAAGAACCAATTAAAGAATAACAATAACGTGACTGCAGTCTACTTAAATATTCAAATTTCATCTAATAATACAAAAGTGTCAAACGTTTTTCTATAGCAACCGTTGTTTTTCGAACAATCTTTATTAATTACCACATAATCAAAAGGCTCTTTCCATATTAGGGAACACATTTCTCGAAATTTCAACCATGTCATATCGGTGTTAACATGTTCTTCGTAAACATGTTTCAAGTTAACTTCATCTTGCTTAAAAAGCACAATTAAGTTAGCATTATCTCTTACAAGTTGTTTAGGTATTTTGGTATAAGTTTGATTTAAATAAAAACTGTCAATCAATTTATGTCTTCCCATTGCAAAATAATCACGCATATTACTTTGATTTTCACATGCTACATCGTCAAAAATAATCACAGAATTAGGTTTCGCATCTGTAACCTTCAAAACGTCATCATTTGCTTGGTATTTCTGGAGAGTGATACCTGGTACTCGTTGTAAAACTTTTTCTAAAAAGATGTACTTTGGTTGATGGAGAGTTTTAGAATATACATAAACATTCTGAAATGTCAATCCATTTTCATGCAATAGAAGACCAATTAATAAGTTAGTTTTTCCACAATTTGATGGTCCGCAAATGATGCAACGTACTGTATTCGGTAATAATTCTCCATGGCGTAACTTGTTTTTTGTCAAATCGTCACAGATTGTATTGACCTGTAACGATTGTGTTTGTTTAACGAATTTCATGTTTGCTATGTAATACTGATGGACTCGTAATGAAAAGATGAATTTATAACATAAATATTTATAACTACAAGTAGTAGTAAGGAGCTTCAGCGAACGTACGAACAGTGGGACAGCGTGCTCAAATGATATTAATGTGGAATATTCGTTTAGTTACGTTATTTCCCAATCCAAAGTGATATTGGGCATTCTGTCCCACCTTTATCTATTTTAAAAATGTGATCTTAACGTGTTCATGTTAACAAACATGCATCGGGTTAGTTTGCTGTACGAAAGCAATCATCTAGCAAGTGAAATTGGTTAACCATTGACGGAACGGTAGTGTATTGAACGGCATTAAAATGTGGAACGTTGGCTTAGGTAAATTATTTTACAAAGAGTTATTGGGCATTCTACCCCACAGAGTTATTGGGCATTCTACCCCACCGTGACTGAGGTTATCGAAGATAACCGATGGAACTAAGGTGGGGTAGAATGCCCAATAACTCACTACTCATCACATCACGCCTATATCCCCGAAGGGGTAGGTAGAAGTGTATTACTCACCCACACTTTGTCAGTAATTTTGTTGGTCCCAACTAATATGGGGCAACCCTATTGCCGTTAACGAGCAATAAAGAAACTCCATATTGTATACCTACCTAGGTACATCACTAATGTAATTATGATTCATTTACTTATTGATAACTAACGGACACCCGCTTGTCAAATTATATCCACAAAAATCTTCCTCGAGAACCACTCTATCCATTGGAGAAAACCGCATCAAAATCGGTTGCGTAGTTTTAAAGATCTAAGCATACATACACGGAAGCGACTTTGTTTTAAACTATGATTATGATATGATGAGATAATATGTCGACAAATCGGTAGATGACGCTAGGATTGTAGCAATTCAAGTCCCGAGTCACTAAAGTCATCATAATCTCAAGTAAAACCTATAAAACTGACCGGTTACCTTTGAAATATTAATGAATGAATTAAACGAAGCAGTATAATCTTTACTTGCAAAATAATCTTGACATTAAATTCTAAATAAGATCTATACCGGAGCGAATGTGCCGTAAAAAAGATATTAAACACTAACGCAACATTTACTTAAATAAACTTTAAAAACTAAAAGTACGTACGTGTCAGTGAAATACATCTGTACTTATATTATAGAGGCATTCCTCGATGATCACCGATTTGACCGTCACCGAAACAGTGGTCACCAAAAACTATTCCACATTGGTCACCAACCAATATCATTGACATAGTGCAGGGACTAAAAAAATATCGACAGAAGAATACATTTATATTGAATAAGACTAACTTTATGTATGTACATACTTTCTTTTATATAATAATATTTTTAACATTTATACAAATATTTTCATTTTGTTCAGTAGTAGTGGTATAACGTAGGTATATGTGTTGTGTAGTGGCATAGGTATTGTGTTTTGTAAATGTATTGACTTATTGTATATTAGCAGCAGAGTGAAAATTTTATGGGTCAGGCGGACGGGCGGGTAGCGGAACTTTAGTAATAGGGTTCCATTAAACCCTTTGGTATATATAACATAACATATATAACACCATTTATAAAGCGGCCGCTCTGACGTCCGTTGCCGGGCGTCTCTGGTTACTAGCAGAGGGTATGTCCAGTGGCGCCCGGCGGACTTTGACCACCTCTGTGGTCTCTGCGGGTGTTTGGTCGGGACGAGAATCCCGCGTCGTTGGGGTAGGGTTTTATCTCGCGTCAGTGAGTGAATCTGGTTGCGTGCTATGGGGAAAAGGCCCCGCAGCGCGCAACCCTTCTAGCCTGCTGTAAGGACGGCGGGTGGCGATATTGCCGTCCTCAGGCCCCCATCATGGAGGTCGATAGTCTTGGGCGTAGTCGCGGAGTCTGGGGCGCCGACTACGGAACTCGGCGGGGATGGTACGCTCCCTCTCCCTCCCGGCCGCCTCCTTCGCGAGCATGACTTGCTCGCAGAAGGACACGGCTGCGATCCACCTACTCCCGCTGGAGACCATAGCTTGAAGCATGGTCTCCAGCAGCAGTTAATTGACTGAGGGAGCGAAGCGACCGAAGTCTCTGTTTCAACTTGCAGACTGGGGAGAATGTCTTTCGTCTGTACCTCTACATCTCTACATCTACGGGTTCTGTCAGATCATGTTTGAGGCCGTATTTATCAACAGATTTGCATGAAACTTTACACACACACTCCTTGCTTACAAAAGAATAACATTTGAATGATATTTTTTGGATTGGATGACAAATGAAAGAGTAATAAAGAAAATTGAAGAAGAAATTTTCTAAACAAAGCCGCTCCCGAAGTCACACTAGTGGTTCACAGAACCACTAGTAATATTATTATATAAAAGAAAGTATGTACATACATAAAGTTAGTCTTATTCAATATAAATGTTTTCTTCTGTCGATATATTTTTTTAGTCCCTACACTATGTCAATGATATTGGTTGGTTACCATCGAGGAATAGAAAATTTTAACATTATTAAAATTTTAAACGATCATCACCTCTGTTGATCAATGTGAAATAGTTTCGGTGACGGTCAAATCGGTGATCTTCGAGGAATGCCTCATATTATAAAGTTTGTTTGAACGCGCTATTCTCAGGAAGTACTGGTTCGATTTGAAAAAATAAACTTTTTTTGTTGACTTGTGCATTTATCGAGGAAGAAGAAAACTTATTGCTTTAATGAACGTTCAGTTGCGTGCGTTAATGTTTTGTTAAAATAATGTACTAAAAGAATTACAGTATACAAAATAAACATAATTATAGACTAAAAATATTTACATTACAAAATATCGTTTAAAAAATCCTCCGCGTCATTGCCGACTGGGAAGGTTCCCAGAATGCTGGCTGTGTTGCCACGTTGGATGGCGATACTTATTCTTTGGGCCAGAAAATAGCCAGCCTTCTCGTCCTGAGAAGCATCGATTAGGCGTTTAGCAATGTCTCTATAAAGGCGGCGAGCACTCGGACCCCATGACCCCAGTGTCTCAACCCCAAACGGCTCAAATATGTAATCACCTGCTAGGTTAGCATATTTACGCCGATTAAAGCCTTCAGCCGATGCAGCAGCAGCGCCGGCACATCCGGATGTGCTTGGAAGGTGTGAAGGTGCTAAGGTGTCAACGCATGTAGCGTCCCACACCAAAGGCCTTCCCATCTTCCACGGTAGCAACGACATACCGTCCGGTCTCTTTCCATCGCTAAACCATTTGGTTCACGTACGGCCGGAAGACCTGCGGTGGAAAGAGCCCTACAAATTATGTCGTTTAGAATAGCGTGCCGAGGTATACGACCTGCGCTTCTGCTACAAGAAAGGCCATGGTGTCCCAGATTATCGACGGCTACTCCACAGGTACAATGATGCGGGGATATACAAGGTGTACCCAGCCGAAGGCAAGTGGCAATGCGGAAGGTAGTGTCGTCCAACATTGTACCGATGTTGGGCGATGGGAGCGCCTGGATCCATAACCCTGACTCCCATTCTCCAACAGCTAGTAGGCGTGCACGCTCTGAAATATTGACAGAAGTGTCAATTAGTGTATTAATTCTCAATTTACAGAGCGGTGAATCCCACAGTCGCTGTGAGCCTAGGCGTGAGGGCAGGTCAGTGTCGGGGCAAGACATCCTCCAAGCAATTATGGCATCGGTCTTGCATCGCACCTCGGAATCAATCAGTGTATTTGACAAAATTTTCCTGACTAATTCTTCGGTGCTATGGACCGACGACAGAAATGCTGGCAGACTGACATCTGTGACTCTACGAATACCTAGCCCGCCCAAGCGAACTGGAAGAGACGCTTGGACCCAGGCCCGGTCATTAATATTTACATTTAAAATTTTACACAAAGAATTTTGTATTAAGTTGTCTAGTCTGCCCAAAATTTCTACATTTTTCCGAAATTGTCCTGAACGGAGGGCATGTGTAAATTTGGGTACGAAAAGACAAAAACGAAGAATAGTGAAAGCTGAATGAATACTGATATTACATAGACTATCAATAACCTGATCAAAATTTTGAATTTTTTCCTCGATAAAAGTGGAAAAGCCATCTTCTAAAATCGGGGACCCTAGGAGGCGTAAAGAAGTTTTGTCCAAAACTTTTATGTTGGGGGCCAGACAGTTGAATTTGGAGATTGTTGTTAATTTATCTGTGTTTTCAGATATAAAAATCTCACATTTATTCGGGTTCAGTTCTAAGCCAATTGACTGAAACTCGTTCTTTATTAGGGCTAAATCTTGTACTAAAGAATTGTTCCTCTTTAAAAGTTCTAAAAAAAGTCCGCGGTAGCATATTTCTATTTTTTAAGGTTAACTCACTATGACATATTTTATAGAAATGAAATTCGGTTTAAAATATTTATTTGCGAAGCTAGATATTTTATTACGGGTGACGCGACGGGTACAATAATTACAAGCGACGGGAACGGGAAAAAATCGAAATTACCACGCGGACGAAGTCGCGGGCAACCGCTAGTATTAGATAGTATAGATAAGTCAAAGCTACTTAGCTTAAATTGATACAAAGGCCTGTGAAGTCTGAAGTAATGGCCGAAATACTTAAAAGGAAAATCGGAAGATTCCGGAATCTGCCATCAGTTTCGAAAATCTCATTGGTAGATTCCGGGCATCTGCCAATGAGATCTCGCGACATGAACACGACTATGACGTTGCCGGTAAACTGCCATGCCAAATATTTAGGTTTACTAACAAAAATATGGCTCCGGTCATAATCCGACGTTGTACCGAGAGATTCCAATACACTATCTTGAGTTACAGTGTTTTGAATTAACAACGCTTTTTCGATTCCTTCCCTAAGTACTAAGATATTACAACGCAAATGTGACTCTATTTCCTTAAAGGTACAGGTCAAATAATATCAAAACACGGAAACTTAAACTGCCGTGTAAATACCGTGTATTGCCAAAATAATCTTCACTTAATTTTATTGTACTCGCGCTTTGTCAAAACACGGTAACTTTAAATACTCGTACTATGTATTGCCAAATAATCTTCGCGTTTTGCAGGATACAGTGTTTTAACATAACAAAATAGTAATTTTCGATAAATTTTCCTTTTTGTTTTTTTTTTAAATACGTATTTCTTAGTTACAGTGTATTGGATTCACACGGTACAGTTACCTACTCGAAGAATATAGACAGCTTATATGTATACAATTTCTTCTTATGACGAGTAATAACTATCTAATTTTTAAATATATATAAAATTATAATAATTTAAAAATATATTTTACAACTTCTTCTGAACGAGTAAATCTTTTAATTATTACTATACTTTTAAATAGAAATAAGAAGCCATAATTTCATCACACATCTGTCGAAAATATTATATGTACTAATTTTATACAATACGCATTTAGATCCGCCATTATCATTATGTAGAATGGAAGAACTGATCCTTTGATCTTTTGAAGACTTGGCAATCTAAATATGTAGCTTTTTAAACATTATTATTTTGGTAACAGATTTATACGCTTTCAATTTAGGTGAGGAGCCAAAATAATCATACTTCTTTGATGTCAATTTAATACGAAAATATGCAATTTAAAAGTTGATATTTTTGAATAAAAGGTTACATATTATTTTTATTATATTTAAAACCAAGTCATTCATAGGTCCTTCTGCGAGCAAGTCATGCTCGCGAAGGAGGCGGCCGAGAGGGAGAGGGAGCGTACCCTCCCCGTCGAGTTCCGTAGTCAGCGGCGAGGGCGTCGGAGACTCATCTACGCCCAAGACCATCGACCTCCATGATCGGGGCCTGAGGACGGCGGGATCGCCACCCGCCGTCCTTACAGAATCAGGCTAGAAAGGTTGCGTGCTGTGGGGCAAAGTCCCAGATTCACTCACCAACGCGGGATAAAACCCTACCCCAACGACGCGGGATTCTCATCCCGACCTAATAACCCCCGCAGAGACCACAGAGGTAGTCAAAGTCCGCCGGGCGCCACTGGAAATACGTTCTGCTTGTAACCAAATTAAAGCAGCTCAAATTTATAGTCGTTCATACGACTATTTCACGACTATTTTTTGGCATAAACTTTAAACCGAAAATCGCAGGCGTTCCGCAGAAAGTTGAAGTTTTCAAATGTTCAAGCCATAATCCTCATCAATTATATCTCTGGAATCTTTGAAGGACTATTTCTGAGATTTGGCATGTCGTTACGACTATTTCATGACTATTTTATGGAACCTAAACCAATTCGATAGGCTTTACCGTTTGCTTGCACCAGAGATGAGGATTACAGCTTGACGGTCAAGCCATAATCCTCATTAACTTATAGCTGTAACGCCGAAACTATAATACGACAATTTTTTTTACATGTACGACTATTTATGACAATTTCATGACTATTTTTTAGCGTTGTCAAAATTCGTTTTCATTGAGATTTCAAATATGAGGATTACAGCTTGAAGCACACGCTACAGTGACTAAATCTAATTTCAGTCTTATCTGAGTCTGTATCTGATAAATAAATAAATATTTTTGGACATTCTCACACAACGTCATCTAGCCCAAATTAAGCTAATATAAGCTTGTGCTATGGGATCTAGACGACTGATAAATATACTTATATTTCTTTATACATAGAATACACCCAAACTCCGAAACAAAAATTTGTGTATTACACAAATATTTGATTCGACCCGGGGATCGAACCCGAGACTGGAGTCGAAAGCCGATGCACTACTACCGACCACGCCACCGAAGCAGATGGAAGAATATCGATAACTTTTTATTTGTTTGCTAGAGTTTTGATCTATGTTTTATTTCAAATTTCTTAAAGTTGTAAGGATATAAATAAATAACATAAAAATAAATAATAAATAATTTTGGACATTCTCACACAATGTCATCTAGCTCTAGCCCAAATTAAGCTAATATAAGCTTGTGCAATGAAATCTAGACAACTGATAAACATACTTATATATTTCTAAATACATACATAATATACATAGAAAACACCCAAACTCCGAAACAAACATTTGTGGATTACACAAATATTCGATTCGACCCGGAATCGCACCTGGGACCTCAGGCACGGCAGTCGCATACTCATACCACTGCGCCATCGAGGCAGCTATATACCTAGCTATACATGGACCAGTCCTGACTTGGAAAAAGACATACTTAACATCAAGTTCTACTTTCAATATGTTAAATACGAACCTTTAGCAAAAGTTATTATGTTGTATTTCAAAGCAATGAGTTTGCTTAAACTATTCTTAAAATATTAAGAAATAAATTATAAATAAATCACAAAAACTGATGTCATCGGCGGGACTCGAACCCACGGCCTTTCCCTAACAGGGGAGTGCTCTGACCAACTGAGCTACAATGACCACTACCGACAGCATCAAATTTTTGCTTCATATATCATATTCATAATTTCTACATCGCGCTATTGTAGTGATCTATTTATAATTTCTTTCTTAATAGTTATTATGTTATTTAATTCAGATTTAGCGTCTGTGACTGTGTACTATTTACAGGAACAGTGGGGTTAACCGATATAACGTAACTAATAGCTTTATCTAGACGCAATAGCGTTCTCAAATAACTATTGTGAAATAATGTTTCGTTACGTTACGTCACGTTATTTATTATTTTAATTATAATAATTGAGGGAGCAGGTCAACCTCCCCTGGCTCAACGGACTAGGTTCTGACCAGTACAGAAAGAATCATTTTCAAATGGTTATTTATGTACTTAATTTAGTATTTTTATAAAATTGCTTGACATAAAATTAAGCAATGGTAAGTAAAATGTTTTAAGAAAAAACTTTTTAAAATTTATAATAGCATTAATTTTTCGCAGAATTAAAAAGACAACAAAACGTCGACAATTGTTTCGCCTCTAAACGAGGCATTATCAAGACTGTCTCAGAGAGAACAGCAAAATTCGTGGTTGGAACGTGTTTGCTTATAAGTAAACGTGTGCAAACTTCAATATCGCGATGTAGGATTCTTTACAATAACTAACGTGGGCAGAAAACTCAGATCATGCTAAGTTCCAAAAATAGGTATTCACCAATACAAGACCTTATCTGTTTGATTTATTTCCTGTCTTTTGATAAGTTGCGTAGAAAAGCCAAATGACACACACAAACCAACAACAATTAATGTGTCTGTCTGTTCGTAAACAGATTAAGTAAGGGAGATGTGTGAAAGTTTTTTCTTAAAACATTTTACTTACCATTGCTTTGTCATGGATTTTCGCCAAGTAACGCCTGTTTCTATCCAATATTTTTTTAATTCCGCGGCCCAAGGCCGCGGCCGCTCTAACGTCCGTTGCCGGGCGTCTCTGGTTACTAGCAGAGGGTATATCCAGTGGCGCCCGGTTCTATCCAATATTTGACATAAAATTGTAAAATTCTGTCATTCATTAATGTGCCTAAACTGAATAAACGAAATTGATTCTTTGATTGATTGAGTACTAGTTTGGTATACCATTAATTAGTGGACGCCCGATGCTTCGCCCGTTTGAATAGATTCACTATCTATTACGTGGGACCAGTAAAGTCACTGACGAAAAGTGGGCGAATAATATGCCTAGTTGGAAGTACCTGTGGTGTGTGATTATATTCGTTTTATACTAAGCACCGTGCTTCGCGCCGCACCACGCCATAGGTTTTGGTCTATAACTTTTGACCCCTTAGGGCTAGGTCAAATTTTCGATTTTTTGGCTTGCCTCCAGATCGAGGGAACCATCATTGGAGCATAAACAGTTCTCGAGAGCTAAGGGGGACATTCCCCATTTCTATATATGTACATAGATGTCACTATACTATTCGCAAATTACATGTGTACAAAAATCCGTTGAGTAGCATTAATATAAAAAATAGTTCAAGACGCCTAGGACTTTTAATTGGCTGTCCCATAGCAGCTAGCATGTAAGATTTTGTTGACTTTAGTCAACGTTTCATCGCAAGGCAAAGGGTTTTAAATTTTTTTTAAATTACAATATAGGTGCTACGTTTTGTTTAATTCATTCGGCCATTTTGGACATAACCCATTATATGTGTGCCCGGTGACGGCAATAGTCTTGCCCCCTATTACGTGGGACTATAAATACTGGCAAATTGTGAGTGTGCAATGCACCTCTGCTTACCCATTCGGGGATATAGGCGTGATATGTGTGTGTGTATCTTAAAGTTTTAGTGAGCCATAATATAAAAATAGAAAATACACAAAAACCTTCCTCGAGAACCACTCTATCTATTGGTGAAAACCGCATTAAAATCCGTTGCGTAGTTTTAAAGATCTAAGCATACATACGGAACAGGCGACTTTGTTTAATACCATGTTATGATGTGTAAAGTGAATAACATCGAGTATGTCGAGTATTTTGCTGTCTAAACAGATTGTTATTGAGTATTGACCTATTTGAGGTACTGGAAATAAAGCAATAAGGAAAACACCGTCAGTTTCCTATGGATAACGCACGGATCACAGACTAACAGTAGGTACGTTAAACTAGTTATAATAGCTAAAACCCACACACAAATCACACATCAAAAAAAAATTGTAACCCGTTGCCTTGCGGTGAAATGTTGATGAAAGGCAACAAAATGTTACGTGCCAGCCGTTGTGGCACAGACAATTAAAGTCCTGGGCGTCTCGGAATATGTTTATAACACTATTTTATATGACGTTCTTCAATTTACGTAACGGTTAATATCAACTATCAGTCGAATATTACTTTATACAAACACTAGTGGTCGCCCGCGACTTCGTCCGCGTGGTAATTTGGATTATTTCCTGTTCCCGTCGCGCCGCGTCATATTTTGAACAATTCACACAATATCTTTATAGATTGTAGCCTATGTGTTATTCTGATGTATAAGCTATATTATTGTAAAGTTTCATTACAATCCATTCAGTAGTTTTTGCGTGAAAGAGTAACAAACATTCATCCATCCATACATACATACTCACAAACTTTCGCGTTTATAATATTAGTAGGATAGTAGGTAATAGTAGGTATATTTGAAATTGCTGTATTAAAAAAAATACCTACATTTATTATTTTTACGTGTTTTGTTAACATGACGATTAAGTTCTGTTTGGTATATTAACTAGTGGACGCCGGCGGCTTCGCCCGTTTGACAATTTATATACACCAAAACCTTCTTCGAGAACCACTCTATCGTTTGTGAAAACCGCATGAAAATCCTTTACGTAGTTTACTAGATCTATGCATATTGCATACATACCTATCATCATTCACGGAGCCTTTTCCCAACTCGGTTGGCTTTACAGTCTAACTGCGATTCGGCTGAACTTCGATATTTTCCGTGAAGCGACTGCCATCTGACCTTCACAACCAATGGGCGATATCGAAGTTCTGTAGTTAGACCACGAGGATTTTTGATTAAGGGCTCCAAACGACTCCATAGATGTTCGTATGACAACCGGGACCGGCTTAACGTGCTCTCCGAGAGACGGAGGGGTCTCAGTGTCGTAAGAACTGGTCACCCATCCTAAGACCGGCCTGACTAGATGTTGCTTAACCTTTGCAATGTGTTGACACGGTTACCACTAGACCACGAGCCCCTCAACTAGACCACGAGCCCCTTGCATACATACCTATAACTTATAGAAATACACGTCAAAATTAACACAACAACCGACTTCAAATTACCGAAATGGGACCAAATAGTTGTCGGAATGGGACCAAATTGAAATGGAACCACTTGGGAAGTAATAGCTTCAATTAAAAAAAAATCATAATCCATTCACTCAGTCCAAAGATTAAAAAATCATACAGTCGAATTGAGAACCTCTTTTTTTTGGAAGTCGGTGGAAAATGTGGAGACGGAGCCGGAGACGGCCCGTGTGGAGACGGAGCCGGTCTTCTAGTCGTCGGTAGGTACAGTTCGCGAGGGATAAGCGGAGCTTTGCATTTGTGTGAGTGAACACGAAAAGTAGAGTAGAAACTCTTTTTGTAGCTGAGTGTACAACATGTCTGTGTAAAAATGAGGTCACATATACGTTCACGTACACTGCACTCACACAACTGTAAAGCTCCGCTTATCCTTTGCGAACTGTCCTTCTTGTTATAATTTCTAAACCAAAACTCGTAGTAAAATATTTATGTAACCACCGCTACACGATCCAATTTTACATCAGTGCGGTAATAAATGAAAATTGTAAATTATCCGACGCATTTATCTATGTTTGTTTTGGACGAGAGACTAATGTATGAACCGCGTCGTGTTTAATTATGACAGTTTGCGTATTTTTGTTAATCGTGTTTTATTTACGCACAAAATCTAACTATGTTATTTTGAAATAATGTCAACAAAGTAAAATAAACTCTATTTCAATATTTCTTTAGTGAATTTGCCCATTAAAGGGACAGGCTAGAGTCCTAAGACCATACTGCCTAGTCTTCAGTCATTTTCGTTCAATTTAATGTATTAAATGAGGTCCCATCACCCTTCTTTTAGTATCAATGGACAGTCTAGCTAGTAATCTATTGAGAACTACATAATTATTGTTTCTCTCAAAGTCTCGAAATCATCATAAAATCTTACAATAAAGTTTAAAAATAACTAACATTGACCGTAGCTCAGCTGAGTCGCCGAAGCTGAAAAATTTTCCCGCCAACAATGTGGACATAGTGAACACATGGCCTTCTCGTAGTTTTTTTTTTATGACGGAAGTATCAATGAACTTTCCTGTCATCTTGTTTAAAATAAGAACTTAACGAATTATTGTTTCAGTAACCCTGTGTTCATGGTAGTAATTTTTCAGAAACATTCTACGAGTATTATCATTCTATTCGTCAAATAATGTTTTTTTAAACGTACCTATCTAAAGAATGTCTCTCGAAATTCGAATTACAGAATTTAAACATGTAGTTATTATCTTAATTTTCGTCCATTAGGACAGGCGAAGGTTTTTACCACCCTGCCAATATTGTTATTAAGCTGCAGGAATTGAAGTAGTTTTAAATCAATTTGATTGATTTTTAATTCGAGTGACAGAAAACAAGGCCCGTGATACATAGGTGTACATTATATTTGTGGTATTTACCTGTTATTGTTATAAAACAGAATAGGAAACAGGCAAGGGTTTATTTAAATATATTATTAGGTATATGTAAATGCATACCTACATTTCACATTGATCAGGCGTTTGGCATTTGTCCAAGTGCTGTTATCCATCATGTCTATAGTTCCTGGCCGAGGAAGATGATTGAACTGAAGTAGATACAATGTAAATATGTAAATATTATTAATTTCTTGACGTAATCTATTTACTTACTATTTGGTGAATGAAGATGTTTTTTTTTATAATAGAGCGAAGCTCAATCTTAGGCGACTCATGTATTTCGTTTGTCCGCATACTCCTCCTAAACGCCTGAACCGATCTCCTTCAAATTTACCATTACCACAGTGATAATAAACTACTCGCTGCGGTCGCTGCCGTGGTACTGCGGTCGCTGCAGCATGCAATTGAGCGAAGCGACTATTTCTATTAAGGCATTTATCTATCTATAAGGAGCAGGTTTTGTTCGAGACCGAATTTTGATTTAGGAATTTTGATTTAGGATTTCAAAAAAAGTTATTGACATATTTTTGGTCAATAACTTTATATGAGGGTCCTAAATCAAAAATTCGGTCTCGAACAAAACCTGCTCCTGGGAATGCTTAATTTTTGAGTGAAAAAATCATGAAAATCGGTTGTTGACATATTTTTTGTCAATAACTTTTTTTGAGGGTTCTAAATCAAAATTCGGTCTCGAACAAAACCTGCTCCGAGAAATCTTGATTTTTGAGTGAAAGAATCATGAAAATCGGTTGGGTAGTTGTCGAGAAAAAATTTCACATCGAGTTGCATTTGAGTCACCTGATAAGGTGCTCACTTTGCTCAATAAATAATAAAATAATAATAAATATGTTAGGACAATTCACACAACGCCATCTAGTCTCAAACTAAGCAGAGCTTGTGATATGAGTACTAGATAAACTGATATAAATACTTATGTACATAAAACAATGGAAAATTTGATGTTGAAATTTTAGATAATTGCTTTTTTGTTTGCTGTTCTCTTTGAGACAGTCTTGATAATGCCTCGTGAGTAGGTGAAACATATGTCGACGTTTATAATGTCTTCTATTTAGCGAAATCATTGCAATTGTCTAAAAATTCAACATCATATTTTCCATTGTTTTATTATGGACTTTCGCCAGGTAACGCCTGACTCCATTCAGTATTTACTTATACACATTTTTTTTATAAATACATACATATTATACATAGGAAACACCCATACTTCGGTACAAACGTATGTGTCATCACACAAAGTTTATCACGACCGGGAATCGGACCCGAGACTCCGGCGTCGAAAGCGGATGCACTACCGACCACGCCACCGAAGCAGTCAATCGAAAAGTCAAATGATAACGTATGGCGTGTAATGAGGGTGGTTTAGAACAAAAAAAAATGAAAATCGGACATACCTTCGAGGAATAATCACCGAAAAAAACAATTTTCAAAAAACTTCGCTCAGTTTTTTGCAACAACAGCATGCATTGCATACCTAGTGTACTAGCGAACGCCGAACACCCTGCCAGGCTCGGCATATTTTTTTTTCCCCTATCCGAAAAAATATTAATGGAATAATAAGTCGCTTAAGTTACTCATTATAATATCAGCTAAGTATCAGCCACTCCGGTCAAAATCAGTCCAGCTGTTCCAATTAAGCAAAGTCGTAGATTAACGCACTTACGGCCGAATACTCAAATGTCACTCAAATAAGCAGATACTCGAAGTGATGTTTTTGTATGAACAATTTAAGTATAAGTGCTGCGCTTGGACTTGGATTTTTGCGGAGCGCGTGGCTGGTTGCCTTTTAGGTTACCTCTGGCGCTGACAAAATCCAGGCCCAAACGCTCAATTGCAATACCGAACAACGTTTCCTTGTCCCGCACCGCGAACTAGTTCAGAGTACCTAACTAGTTCTTCTGTGCGGGAAAAATCAAGCATTACCTTGACATTGGCGATCATCGATGAATATCGATGGAGCCACGTTTTTGAAGAAGCATTAAATAGCACTTAAATATTTGAGTGACGTTTCAGTATTCGATCGTTAACCTAACAAAGTCTTCAGCTTTTTACTTTTATAGTGTGGATTCCATGGAATTATCTAATATCGTAGAAAAATAACTTTAAGGTGGTATATTTCCACAAATAACTACATATTTTAAACCTTTTATTCCATATAATGTTATCATATTTTATTATTATCTTCAATAATTGATTCAGACAGTAAAATATGTATAAAGTACAGTCAGCACGAAAAGTTAGTAAACAAATACAATTAAAAAAAAAACACGTAAGACATTGACACAGAAACGGACTTCAAATTACCGGAGTGGGACCAAATGTGTCAGTTTTATTAAAATATAGCTCACACATTTGATCTTTTTAAAGTTTAATTAAATTCCTTTTACTTAGTAGTTTATTAACAAAAATGCAAACATCCATCCGTACAAACTTTCGCGTAAACAATCGAAAATAAACAGTTCATTGTGTTACCTTTTTCTGATGATGGCATTTTGTTGTGGGGAAAGGCAGTGTGTCTAGTACCAGTTTCTTACGTTAATTCGCTCGAAATACTTTTTCGTATTCCTCATGCATTTCACACCAGCGCCTCTTGCGATAACGTCAGGGAACTGTGCGAAATGTATGGAGGAATACGAAAACGTATTTCGAGCAAATTAACGTGAAGAACTCGTACTAGACACTCAGATATACAAGTTATATTTGTACTGCAGAAGAGGGCTTTACGTGCAATTTATAAATTGAACGCTCGAGCGTCTTTTAGGGAGAAATTTAAAGAAATTGGGATTTTAACGGTTGCATCTCAATACATATTTGAGAATATCGAGTTTGTTAAACGGAACATTCATTTATAACTTAAGAACAGTGACGTGCATACAGTAAATACTAGAAATAAGCATAACTTAATTGGAACGGCTCACTGACTCCATAAGGTACACGACTTCTTTGCAGGACTTGGTGTACGCCTATTCAATAAAATCCCTGTGGATATTATGAACCTTTGCATAAATTCAAATAGGAAATAAAAGCACATCTTTTGAAAAGTTCTTATTACTCCATTACTGATTATTTTGATTTATTTATTTATTGATTTATTTATTAGCATAAACATATGCTAATATTAATATTATTTGATGATAAAGAGAAATTGAAATGAGTTGCTTCCTCATCACCTAAACTATTTAGGCGCGACTCTATAACGTCCCTTGTTTATTGTAAGTACTTGCTTTTTATTTATTTTTTGCTTTGACAACTAGCTCGTCATATACTTAATATTGTAATTTCATACTATTAGAAAAGAGTGGCGCTGAGTTTTATTGTCAGGTTCTTTCTCTCAGACTACCTATTGTTTTGCGAATCTGCCAGTAAATGTAAGTTTAGAAGCAATTTAGACTTCAATTGTAACCTTTATAAAAGTGTTACCTTGTAACCCAGTTGAATAAACATATTTTCTTTTTCATTTTCATGTTGTTGCCTGTATTGCAGAGACTAGGTAACATAATTTAATATGTCCTTGCAGTAGGAATTTAGGTCAGATTAACGAAATGGTAATTATTAATTTTTTACTGTATTATCATCCCTTTCAAGGATAAAGGCATGATGGCATATAGTACTTTATTTACAATATACATAATTATATACTAAAAATATTTACATTACAAAATATCATTTAAAACGTCCTCCGCGTCATTGCCGACTGGGAAGGTTCCAAGAATGCTGGCTGTGTTGCCACGTTGGATGGCGATACTTATTCTTTTGGCCAGAAAATAGCCAGCCTTCTGGTCCTGAGAAGTATCGATTAAGCGTTTAGCAATGTCTCTATAAAGGCAACGAGCATGACTGAATACGTGTATATAATTTTGTTGTTGACTATATAGTTATAGTATCTTCGACCTTCGCGGTGAAGGCTGATCGATGAGCTATTACTGGATTACGTGGCAACTGATTGGTGATGAAAGCTCTTGACGAATACGGTGTGCAGATGTGAGAGATATATCCATAGTTTGAGTGCCGAGATATTTATAGTTCACTACCTGATGTATATTACTTCGCTCGCTGGGATAGTTTTCTAATTTCCGGGACATTCCCGGAATAATATGCCTGAGTTATTTCTATTAACATCAGTTATCTGCCAGTGAAAGTTCCGTTAAAATCCCTCCAGTCTTTATAGAGATTATTTGAAACAAGCAGCAAACATTTTTTTTTAAAGGATTGTATTTTTATGTATTCATAGGTAGGCGTGTAAAATTTCATATTGCATTTAAATTTAGAGGGATATATAGATATAAAACGGTATCTTGTGAAGTGTTTATTAAGCGCCAAAACACCCCATAATTTTTTCAGACAACTTAATAAAGATTGACATAATTAAGACGGAGCTTGCTGAGTCTTCACAACGATGGGCTCAATCAAGAATGTATGCGACACGGTAGCGGGCGCATCTCTTAACCTATCAACTTGAAATCTATACTTATAATAAATCTGTAGAAGTGAAAATTGTGTACATTGAAAATATCAAAAAATAAATGGCAGGGGGTGTTGCTAGACCGACACCGAACCCAAAAATGTGATTAAATTTTTTTTTTGTCTGTCTGTCTGTCTGTCTGTCTGTTCAGGCATCACGCAAAAACTACCGGTTCGATTACGATGAAACTTGGTATAATTATTCTTTAATATCCTGGGCACCACACTGGGTACTTTTTATCCCGGAAAAGTACATGCAATAAAAAACAAACTTAATTTTGCGGTTCGATCCCTAGACCCGATAACTATACCAACCGCAAATAATAAGTTTGTCGTAGGTTTTTTTTTTTTTTTATACTAAGACCGGCCTGACTCGATGTTGCTTAACCTTTGCAATGTGTTAACATTGTCGGTTACCACTAGACCACGAGCCCCTCTAGATAATAAATAATATTTCATATTTTCGTATCTTAAGATGAATTTTTATGGTATAATAGAGAATACGAGTATTATAGTAGATATAATAGAGAAACTGTTGTAGGAGGGCTTTATGAACGCAATAAAACCCAAAACAATGGTTTTTAGAACTTTTCTCTGTTTGTCTGAATGTTTGGACACGCTAATCTCAGAAACGGCGTAACCGATTTGAATTTTTGAATACAGCATTTGAAAGTTACTTGTTGGCTCGCGCCATTGTTGAAAAGTGATTTTTTTTTAATTTTTTAGCTTAGGTTAGGTAGGGTTAGGTTAAGATTCCGCCAGCTCCGTCCTTATTATTTCGATGTAACCGCCCGCGTTCCAGCGAATACCTAGTAATGTTCGCTTTAACGTTCGCCTCGCCCACATAGGATACCTCCAGGGCGCCGGCATATTATAAAGAAGCTGCATAAATTAGCACCCATATAAAAAAGCGTGTTTAGAACGTCGGATTTAACCTACTTTAAAAACTATAAAGCATTTTTATAGTCGGTTAAAAGACGTCATTGACCTCTGACATGCGCCGGCGCATGCCACAATATTATACACGCTTATCTAGTAATTAAGCAAATTGATGTGGGAACTTAAGAATTAGCCATATCAACCAATCAGTCTAATCTATTCTTATAGCTATTAAAATGATAAAGGTTTCCGGGTCCTTTAGATAGGTACATTAGCCAAAGCCTAGTCCAACTGTCAGCAGCAGTGCAAGCACTGCGTGTCGACATATTGTCGGTCCACCTGTTTGCACACATGATATCGCAGAAAATGATAAAAATGTGTTAAAGATAATGACTGCTTCGGTGGCGTGGTTGGTAGTGCATCCGCTTTCGACGCCGGAGTTTCGGGTTCGATTCCCGGTCGTGACAAACTTTGTGTGATGACACATACGTTTGTACCGAAGTCTGGGTGTTTCCTATGTATAATATGTATGTATTTAAAAAAAATGTATATAAGTATTTATATCAGTTTATCTAGTACTCATATCACAAGCTCTGCTTAGTTTGAGACTAGATGGCGTTGCGTGAATTGTCCTAACATATTTATTTCACCATTATCACAACATCGTCAAATTCAGTACCACAGATCTTTCAAAAGCTTAAATTCAACATGTTTATCCAAAGAAAATGGCACACAAATATGTCTTATAGTTTATACAAGTAGATAGTAGTTTCTATTTTAATTAAATCAGTGCCACATTGGCAATTACAAATAATTCTGTGATTTAAGAAATGAGTAGTTAATTTCGTTATAATGTCAATAATGAATTACTCTAGCAAGTAAATGTCAGGTACAACAATTAATAATATTACAATTCAAGGTTAAAATGTTTTGTCACTAAGAAATTAAATAATATTATAATAGCATTTTGAATTGTAATTTGTCGCGACATTTTCTGCGATATAACTAGTGCAAACAGGTGAACCGACAATATGTCGACACGCCGTGCTAGCACTGCTGGTATACCGTGTGCCAATAAGGATGTCTAAAACACCTGGGATTTTGTTGATGAATCATCAATGATGATTATAAGCTTCTCTTTAAGGTTACCATCAGATGGGCCGTGTGCTGGTTTACTGCCCGAGTAGTATAAATAAAGAACCACAGAAGCAGACAAAAATATCTAAACATTGGCTATACCTGTTGCAGACTTCAAAGACTTGCACTGCTATTATATTTTACCTATAAAATAGTATGTCCTACAAACTACTTATTTTAGTACCGCAATATTTCATTTGCAAACTGTGACCAAACTTTTCGACCTCTGTGAACATAGCAGCGTTGTATCTGCAAATATATCTGTTTGTGACATTGATGATGAGAGATTTTAAATAGGTACAGCTTTTTGAGTTAGCATTATCACATGCTAGAATGGTAGAGCCATTCTAGCATGTGAAATGCACCTTTTTGGGCAGCCCAATTCTAGATTATCTCAAATGGAATGCAACTTGTGGTCCGCACGCCTATGTAGTAGACGTATTCTCTATAATTATAAATTAATACGTTTAAAATATGTCCGTCAATTGTGTATCTTATTTATAATTATCCTCAGTCCAAGTTCAGAGAGGTCAATAAGTTTAGTGAGTGGTAAACATTAATATTTCGAATAGTTTCGGTAAGTACCGGTAACGTATTGTTATAACGTTTGTCGTTAAAATAACCATTTGCAACGCATCCTATGCACTGTAAAAGTTATGCCACTGAAATAGAACTAGGGTATGGTTTTTATGAACCTACCAGCCCTGAGTATGGAAGTATCGACTAAATTCGATCAATATATTCAACCAATGACATTGCAGAACACTTCGATCACGTGAATAAATAAACACAATATTAGAAAGATAACTTAGAATAGATATGACTTTATAAATCACAAAGTCTGTCCGTCCGTATGTATGCTTAGATCTTTAAAACTACTCAACGGATTTTGATGCAGTTTTAACCAATGGATAGAGTAGTTCTCGAGGAAGGTTTTTGTGTGTAAAATTTGTCAAGCGAACGAAGCCACGGGCGTCCGCTAGTACACTAATAAGACGTCAATTTGAAAAATGTATTACCTACTTATTTTTACTTCCGCGCATGTCTTGAAAATATAGCTGCTACTTTTTATTAAATTCATTCGGTAATTTTGGACATAACCCATTATATGAGAGCCCGGTGACGGCAATAGGCTTGCCCCTATTATGTGGGACTAAAAATACTGGCAAATTTTGTGGGTGTGTAATACACTTCTGCCTACCCCTTCGGGGATATAGACGTGATATGTGTGTGTGTGTGTGACAGATAGGCGACAGAAAGTGCATTATGTCCATCGTAATTCAAATCAACAATGCAAGCATTGATCTCAT
The DNA here is from genome assembly GCA_963556515.1 of Nudaria mundana. NCBI lineage: Eukaryota > Metazoa > Arthropoda > Insecta > Lepidoptera > Erebidae > Nudaria > Nudaria mundana. Next base: position 2,582 of record CAUVZR010000068.1, on the reverse strand, counting down.
CAAATCATATTAATGCAAGCTTTGATCTCGAAATGCGCACAAAATTTGCAAATATTTATGTAATGTTCATCTAACTACGATTTATTCTAGAAAACATTAGCTTCACTCGACTCTAGTACTGACTTTTTGTAGACGTTAAAATTTAAACAGAATATTTATAGAAAATCAATGTTTAAAATTTATTAATTATTTTATAACCGTTAGCTTTCCATGCTAGCTGTACTCTGCACAATTTATTTAGGAGTCACATGAGAACTAATGTTGTCATAAAATATTATATTTCTGTAGTTTTATTGCCAGTAATTAGGTTATGCATGACAAGGGCAACTAGTTATGAGATTTTCTGTTTGTAACACTCTATTCCTGCCAGCAACTATAGACAAATCACACAAAGGAAGCATCCCTAAATGCTTTTTGGCTATGTCTTAGTTGTCGTAAATTAAAATCTGCTGTATTTACTAGAATATATGTATGTACATCTGCCGCTTCGCTCGCGATTCTTAGTTTTTCCAGTTTCCTGTTCAGACTGCAACCAATTCTCGGTATAAAGAAACCGTATAACATTATCAGGACTTCAGACTTTGACATAAATAATAACGATGGTTTCCGAGGTAGGGGACGCAAATGCGTATTAATCGCTGATTAGGTATACTTTGGTCCCACGTTACATGTGACGAGAGAGAGCTTTAAGGAGTTCCTTTGAATCATTCACTATTCTTCATAATCACATTCATTGATTCATGTCTCAGTCATCTGCAAATAATATTCATGAAATCATAAATCTTAAATTACCGGTTCCGTTGTGCATAATTTGCTTTCACTTGTGCGCCCCTCTTTAATCTTTTTGACCTCTCTGAAGTTGTCGTCAGGCGGCATTAGGCTCGTTCGTACTTACATAACAGTTTCTGCCTCACAGTTGCTTTTTGCTACCGTCAACTTGACATACTATGGGAATTTAATTGAGCGGAGCGAAGTTTGTGCGTCTACTCCTCCGAAACGGCTCGACCGATTTTGACCAAATTTGACATGCTGGTCGACATCATACCATCGTCGAGTGCGTATATCTGAAATCATGAAAATAGAGCTGACCACGGAGGAATAATCACCGAAAATGTCCTGGACATCGACGAAAAAGTTCTTTAACATTTAGCTAGAAATTCCAAAATTGGCACGCGCGTGCAAGACATGACTACGCCTTGTCCTGCTTTCAGCATCTCTGTCGAGATCCTGTCATATCCTGCTGCCTTTCCAGCTTTCATGCCATTCAGTGCATCCATAATCTCTTTCACACTTATTTCATTCTCCTCTTCATTCCCACTTTTATTCTTGTCCTCTATACGAGTTTCCGCTAGCATCCTCTTTCTCAAACAGACTTTCAAAATATTCCTTCCATCTCTTTAAAACACTTTCTTCCTCACTCAGAGATTTTTTTTTCATTCGATTAATTAATTTAAGTGTTCGATTCTAATTCTGATATGTAATAAAAACATTTGCTCCGCTCAACATTCGCAATTAGCAGCATGCATTGCATACCTATGCACTACTTACATACCATTGCCGCGGCCGCCCGCAACACAGTCATGGGGCCCGCCTGGGACCAACCACCCAAGGAGGCTGCCCCACATGTTGCGCATAATCCTGATGTGGGATCGCCGCTCCGGGTGGTTACCGGTGTGGGGTAGTGGCGGCCTTGCATCAGGGGGGTTTGGGAGCCCTTCCGTCCGGCGAGTCGGCTCCGACCTAACCACACGGTTCTAGACAAAGCTAGCCCCTGCGCTTTGTCACTTACTGCTGCACTAGATGTCGCCCTGTCTTCACGCTTCTTCGTCTTCAAAATCTACAATGGCAGTGCAACAAAAAGAAATAAACGTTACACAGCGGCCCTAGGAAACCCCACGACTTCACTTTTCGAGGTGGAGTTCACTAACGTCCGTGGACTCCATGCGAACCTCGATTCCGTCCACCATCACCTTGAGACGGCACGGCCCGCTGTGATGTTCCTCACGGAGACAAATACGCCACCCTGACGACACGTCTTACCTGTGTTACCCCGGCTATGTCATCGAGGAACAATTTCGAGACAAAGCCGGGGTGTGCGTGTTCGTTAGGGCGGATGTTTGCTGCCGCCGGTTGCGCTGCCTAGAGAACCCCTCCAATTCCGTCCTTTGGCTGCACGTAGACCATGGCTCTATGAGCCAGATCTACGTGTGCGTCTACCGATCCCACACAGGGGATTCTGAGACAACGAAGCTCTTCCAGTACCTCAGCGAGACGGCTGATGAAGCGCAGGTGCGGTTCCCGAACGCTGACCTAGTATTTCTGGGGGACTTCAATGGCCATCACATTGAATGGCTGGGGTCCCTCAAGACTGATCATGCGGGTAGAGCCGCCCATGCGTTCGCTCTCTCCCACGGTCTGACCCAGATGGTATGCGGGATCACCCGGATACCAGACAGGTCAGATCACGCGCCCGCTCTGCTGGATCTACTGCTGACGAGTCGCCCAGCCCAGTACAGTGTTTCGGTAGGAGCCCCACTGGGTAGTTCCGACCACTGTGTTGTTCACGCTGGCATGAAGGTGTC
>CAUVZR010000067.1:0-53901 GCA_963556515.1 Nudaria mundana | reverse complement strand
TTTGCCTATATATATATATATATATTTCAAATAATATTATATATATAATAACGAAACCTTGAATCGCGATACTGATACCCTGAATATCTAGTAATTGGCAGTTCGTTTTCGGTAGATATTGTGGTGTATTGGTCTGTTGATATGGGCGTTACTCCTGGAAAGGTAATATCCTGAGGTTCAATTCCACCCAAGACTATCATACTCATATTTACGCGATTCATATTTCAATACCTATTATTTATTGATATGATTATGATTTTTAGTAGTTATGATTTGCTAAATCAATTAATAATTATTTTCAGCTGTAATTATTAAATTCTCGAATCTAAAACATGTCTTTCATATAGCCACAGGTCCGATTCATATAAATTTAACGGGAGCAGATCAAAATTTGACATGATAACATATCACCCTTCCAATTACGAATACAAATCAGAAATCAGAGTTAAATTGGTCCACTGGTACTCTAGGGATGTTGGCATGACATGTGGAAATTGATTTTTTTCTCTATACATGTACTAACTATATATTGCCTACCTGATATTTCGTTTCGCATATCTCCTGGCTTATTATCAATCGTCTATGTATGCTTAGATCTTCAAAACTACGCAACGGGTTTAGATGCGGTTGTCACCAATGGATAGTGTTCTCGAGGAAAGTTTTTGTAAATAATTTGCAGTCGAGCGAAATCGCGGGTCTAATTTAAGTGAAAAAAATCAAGTGGAACAGCATTTTTTTACAATAGGAATTACAATATACCTACATAACTATCATTACGGATCATAAGGTTCAGGAAGCAAAATGGTCTTTCCAATAGTTAGTCCTCTAGTCATGACGTCATGTCGTTTTCCATACCTACCTACCACCAGCATAATGTCATGACAGGTAGGACTTTAAAAGGATACGGACCTTTTTCTCTCAGGGCCTTTTAAGTTGCGAGTATTGGAGTTTATTGGAGTTTACTCCTTAAGAATCGATTTTCATATATAAGGCGCCCGGTATGAGAAAAATCCGAGGGGTAAAACCTACTAACAAGTAACGAAAATCGTGTCACGTTTTTGGTGCGCAACCTTAGTGCGCAACTTTCTAATTTGGCTGTGAGTGTATTAAGATTATTATTATTGTATCGTTTATTCATTTCTATTCTTATTTTATACATTTTTAAATACATTTATAAAAAACAAATACATTTAAAAATATAAAAAATAGTGACCCACCAGTAGCGGAGTACGACCCAAACTACCGGTGGTGGAGGCTACAGACTAAGAAACCTCCTAACAATACGGCACGTGTCGAGGATAACAGCCTTCTGAATCTGATTCTTGATCCAACAATCTAACGAGAGTCTCTTGAGATGTTGATCGAGACTCTTCGCTATTAATCCGTTTGCCGAAACGACCACCGGGACAATGATCGTCGAGTCTACGTCCCACATGGCGGTTATCTCGAAGGACAGATCGAGGTACTTACTAAGTTTGTCCTTCTCTGCCTTCACGAGATTCTCGTCATGCGGGACGGCGATATCGACGAGCACTGCCCGACGCTGGGTCCGATCAACCAACACGATATCGGGCCTATTGGCAACAATAGTCCTATCCGTGATGATTGATCGGTCCCAGTAGAGCATTGCACGACCATTCTCAAGAACTGGCACTGGTGTGTACTTATAGTACGGTACTTCAAACTCAATAAGGCCATATTGAAGAGCAAGTTGCTGGTGGATGATCCTGGCTACTTGATTGTGCCTATGTAAGTACTCGGTGTTAGCTAGATACGAACAACCGGAAATAATATGGCGAAGTGATTCACCAGGACGGTGGCATGCTCGACAAATGTCGACCGTACCGTCCTTCATGATGTATTTCCGATAGTTGTTCGTCTTGATAACCTCATCTGCAATTGCACAGGCAAAACCTTCAGTTTCCCCAAAGAGGTCCCCAAAACGTAGCCAGTTCACCGAAGCGAGCAGGTCTACGTCGGGTCCTGTTAAGACCCGGTAGAACCGCCCGTGTAGCTCCTTACTCTTCCATACGTCCCTACGGTCTTCAGTACCTAGCACCTTTGGTTTACGCCAGTTCTCGTTAGCCAAGGAAAGAGGTGTTAGGCCCTTGTCAACCATCACGACATCGCAATGAATGTCACACCCGTTCTGTAGAAAGTAATCTCTCAGACTGCACACTTCACGGTTGTGGAGGTTCTTGGCATTCAAAAAGCCTCGACCCCCCCACTTCCGCGGAATGTACAGTCTCATGACAGAAGATCGTGGGTGTAACATTCGATGCAATGTCAGTTGTTGACGGACTCGCCTATCCAGGGCGTCTAGTTCCGTTTGAGTCCACCTAAGTATGCCAAAGGAGTATAACAATAAAGGTATCACCCAACCGTTGAAAGCCCGCATTTTGTTACCACCGGACAAAGTACTGTTAAGAACTTTTGTCAGGCGACCAAAAAAACGTTCTTTCACCGATTTCTTAATATCCTCTACCGCTGTACCCAATGACTCTGACATACCTAGGTATTTGTATGTTTCGGTCTCGGAGAGAGATCTGAGAGTTATTATCTCAGAAAGTTGTAAATTCGGTGAATTTACAACCTTCCCCCGTTGTACATGCATAACCGCACACTTATCAACACCGAACTCCATCTTAATGGCATTACTAAAAACTTCCGTAGTTTTTAATAATGTCACTAAATCTTGGTGCTTCAATGTGAACAGTTTGAGGTCATCCATGTACATCAGGTGAGATATAACCTCACCCCCTCTACGAAACCGATAGCCTAGCCCTGAATCCTTCAGCAATGTGCTAAGTGGATTCAGTGCTAAACAAAACCACAATGGACTCAAACTGTCGCCCTGTTATATACCACGCTCGATCCTTATCAAGCCTTGCGGGTCAGAGGCGTGCCCACCACTACCTGGTTGACGAAGGACTGTGGTCCACTGCCCCATACACGAGACTAAGAAGGATTTAAGAGTCGGATTAATTTTATACAACTCTAAAATCCTCCTCAGCCATGAATGAGGCACCGAATCATAGGCCTTCTTGTAGTCAATCCAGGCAGTAGAGAGGACGCCCCTACTCCGCTTGACTTGTTGGCTAATGGCCATATCAATGAGGAGTAGCTCCTTAGTACCACGAGACCCAGCCCTACATCCATTCTGAGCGTTATCTAAGATATTATTAGATACTATGTGCGAGTTTATTTTACTTCTCAGAATAGATGTAAGGAGCTTGTAGATGGTAGGTAAGCAAGTGATGGGTCTATAGTTTTTAGGTTCCGTGGTACTACCTGATTTGTGGAGCAGGAAGGTGATGCCAGTGGTCATGAAAGCGGGTAAGGAACCAGACTCAAGGGCTTCTTGATACTGTGTTGCCAAGCGTTCATGCGAACTCTGAACCCACTTTATCCAAAAGTTGTGCAATCCATCCGGCCCAGGACTTTTCCAGTTCGGGGCCGTACGAATTGCACAACTAACGTCTTCGGAGTCTATGGTAATAGACTCCATGGGTTCGATGATACTGCATTCACGCTCGACGACACGGATCCAGTCGCCCTCCGAATGTTCGACGGGTACCGACCATATGTCACGCCAAAATTGATTCATGGTGTGAGCAGTGTGGCAGTTGCCCGTCGCTCAAACGTTGTCCAGTTCCCTCCCACTCTCGGTACACCTTCCTTTGGTCACTTTGGAAGATGCGATTCTGCCAGTATCTATTTACACGCTCTCTATAACGACGGATACGGCTTGCCCATGCATACACTTTCTGTTTCAGAAAGTCAATACGTTCCGTGACATTGGCTAAGTATTGCTGGGGACGAATACCGGTCCCAGCAAATGCCTGAGTCACGAAACGCATGACTCGGGGACGACTATTTCCCCGGCTGAAAGAGATAAGCTTTGCAATGAGAGTCCTAAATGTGCCGATACGTCGCTCGATTCTTGCCTGCCATACGGGAACACCATCCGGTCGTGGTGCACGGTTAACTTCAGGGAATTTAACGCGTGCAACACGACAAGCGGCAATCGCTCCACAGTAAAGAATCGAGTGAGTATCAAGCAAATCACTACTAGTCCGTAAGTACGGTTCTAGCAATGCATTTAGGGCTCCCATCAACGCCAGATTTCGCTTATGCATTGGCAAGCGTGGTAGCCGCGGTCTAGAATTAGGTATAAACCTATACTGCGAGATCACATCTTCCAAAGTACTCCTCAATTGCTCGCTTACCTGGATAGACGTATCACTCGTATCATTTCCTGCGTCGAGTGCGGGTTCCGCTAACGTCGCACTTGTAGCAACCGTCTGTGTCACAGGTGACGGTGCTCTCGTTGACACTGGAGCTGTACGAGTAGATAATACTTCCAGGCGTAGTCGATCAAGCACAGATTGATCCAACAACTTACATCGTTGGATAGCCCGCACTTGATCCGATAGTCGTTGGATGGCAACGGTAATTGTTGGTTCAAGAGCCTGAAACAAAGGAAGCATCCTTGAACGATACGCAGTCAGGTTGGTTTCCCCATCTGTAGCCTCATAATATGCCCGCATAACGTTTTCATTGATGGATGAAGTCCATCGCATGCGGTGCACAATACCACCGGTAGTGGGGACCCTACTCGAAGCTGGTAGGCTTCGGGGCCCCAAACTGCTCGGCGGCCGGCCTCTCCCTCGCCGGCGTACAGGTGTTGGCGACGACGGCGGAGAGAAATACTCGTCACTTGAAGAGCTCGACGCCTCAGCGAGCACCTGTGTCAGCGATGTGCGGTCCGGTGCCTGCGAGGCGGAGTTTAGTGACGAGTCCGGGGGTGTTATTTGCGCATTTCTGCTTCTGGCTCTTGTTTGCATCTCACAATCACTTCATATTGTTTGGCCATAATATTGAATGTGATGTTGATATTTTTGAATTCATTGAGTGACATGTGTCAAATCTTCGTTGCATATTTCGTAGACTATGTTTATTGTTCTAAAGTTCTAAAATATTATAAAATCCTTTATGTATTGACTTTTTGCTGATATTATGAAATCTGAAGTAATTGTATAAATTTAGGTACTAATATATAAATAAAAATATTAAAATATTTTAAGAATGAAAATGATGTATGAGACGTTCAGAGTTGCCAGTTTTTTATTATTTTATTATTGTTATTATTATTTCCTTTATTTAACTTGATACATATTTAGTACATTTTTAAATAAATCTATAAAAAAAATACAAATATATTTAAAAATATAAAAAATAGCGCCCCACCGGTATCGAGTAAAAGGACCAAGCTACCGGTGGTTAGGGCTCCAGAGACAAGAATTTCCTCACGATGCGTGCCGTGTCGAGTAACACTGCCTTCTGCATCAGCCCCTTGACCCAACTGTCTAACGAGAGCCTATGTAGGTGTTGGTCGAGGCTCTTGGCGATCAGTCCATGCACGGAAACGACTATCGGTACAATAACAGCTGAGCTTACATGCCACATGTCGACAATCTCGTGGGCCAAATCCAAGTACTTTACTTGTTTGTCTTTTTCCGCTTTCACGAGATTGCAATCATGCGGAATAGTAATATCAACTATTATTGCACGGCGCTCTAACCGATCTACTATCACTATATCAGGCCTATTTGCAACAATAGTCCTGTCCGTGATAATAGATCGGTCCCAGTACAATGTGATATGATCATTTTCGAGAACTGGGTCAGGCACATACTTGTAATATGGCACTTCTGAATCACGAGTTTGTACTTCAGAGCAAGCTGTTGATGGACGATCCTAGCTACTTGGTTATGTCTATGCAAATACTCTCCGTTGGCCAGACTGGAACAACCAGATATAATGTGTCTAAGGGATTCACCGGGACGGTGGCATGCCCGACATATGTCAACCGTACCATCCTTCAGAATATACCTCCGGTAGTTTTTCGTCATAACAACTTCGTCCATAATTGCAAAGACAAAACCTTCGGTTTCACCAAATAGGTCTCCGAATCGTAGCCAGGATATAGATGATTTAAAATCAATATCAGGTCCGTGTAGGGCCTGATAAAAGCGTCCATGTAGCTCTTTACTCTTCCATACATCCATGCGGTCATTAGTACTCAGTATCACAGGTTTGCGCCAGTTCTCTTTAGCCAAACCGAGCGGGGTCAGTCCATTGTCTACAGCAACAACATCACGATGCAAATCCTCGTCCACCTGCAGGAAGTATTCCCTGAGATTGCACACCTCACGGTTGTGAAGGGTCTTAGCATTAAGAAAGCCACGGCCCCCACACTTCCGCGGTATGTACAATCTCATTACAGATGAACGCGGATGATGCATTCGGTATGTAGTGAGTAGTGTACGGACTTTTCTATCCAGAGCGTCAAGTTCTGTCTGAGTCCATCTGAGTATGCCAAACGAGTACATCAAGACTGGCATGACCCAACCATTGTAGGCTCGCACCTTGTTACCGCCCGATAAAAGACTATTAAGTACTTTTGTCAGGCGGCCAAAGAAGCGTTCCCTCAATGATTGTTTCATAGCAGTCTCTAAAATGCCCAACGCTTGTGACATACCCAGGTATTTATAAGTATCGGTTGCGGAAAGAGACCTAAGTTGAGTCGAATCCGAAAGTTGTGTTCTTTCGGACTCCACTACCTCACCCTTCTTTACATGCATGATCGCACACTTGTCCACGCCAAACTCCATTCTGATAGAGCTACTAAAGGTTTCTGTTACCTTTAGTAGTGCCATCAGTTGGTGATTGTTTGGGGCAAGTAATTTCAAATCATCCATGTAGAGAAGGTGAGATAAAACCTGACCATCCCTACTCAACCGATACCCTAGGCCTGAATTCTCCAGCAAAGTGCTAAGAGGGTTCAGGGCCAGACAAAACCATAATGGACTCAGACTATCGCCCTGGAATATACCACGTTCGATTTTTATCGGTCCACCATTACCACAAGTTCGTCGACACCCTGAATAGCACAAGACTGTCTTCCATTGCCCCATACATGCCCCTAAGAAGGTACATAGAGTTGCATCAATCTTATACAACTCCAGCACCCTCCGAAGCCATGTATGAGGCACAGAGTCATAAGCCTTCTTGTAATCTATCCAGCATGTCGCCAAATTATTATTATTATTTCGTTTATTCCTTTACATTCTTATTTCATACATTTTTAAATACATTTATAAAAAAAAGAAACAAATACATTTAAAAATATAAAAAATAGTGACCCACCAGTAGCGGAGTAGGACCCAAACTACCGGCGGTGGAGGCTACAGACTAAGAAACCTCCTAACAATACGGCACGTGTCGAGGATAACAGCCTTCTGAATCTGACTCTTGATCCAACAATCTAACGAGAGTCTCTTGAGATGTTGATCGAGACTCTTCGCTATTAATCCGTTTGCCGAAACGACCACCGGGACAATGATCGTCGAGTCTACGTCCCACATGGCGGTTATCTCGAAGGACAGATCGAGGTACTTACTAAGTTTGTCCTTCTCTGCCTTCACGAGATTCTCGTCATGCGGGACGGCGATGTCGACGAGCACTGCCCGACGCTGGGTCCGATCAACCAACACGATATCGGGCCTATTGGCAACAATAGTCCTGTCCGTGATGATTGATCGGTCCCAGTAGAGCAATGCACGACCATTCTCAAGAACTGGCACTGGTGTGTACTTATAGTACGGTACTTCAAACTCAATAAGGCCATATTGAAGAGCAAGTTGCTGGTGGATGATCTTGGCTACTTGATTGTGCCTATGCAAGTACTCGGTGTTAGCAAGATACGAACAACCGGAAATAATATGGCGAAGTGATTCACCAGGACGGTGGCATGCTCGACAAATGTCGACCGTACCGTCCTTCATGATGTATTTCCGATAGTTGTTCGTCTTGATAACCTCATCTGCAATTGCACAGGCAAAACCTTCAGTTTCCCCAAAGAGGTCACCAAAACGCAGCCAGTTCACCGATGCGAGCAGGTCTACGTCGGGTCCTGTTAAGACCCGGTAGAACCGCCCGTGTAGCTCCTTACTCTTCCATACGTCCCTACGGTCTTCAGTACCTAGTACCTTTGGTTTACGCCAGTTCTCGTTAGCCAAGGAAAGAGGTGTCAGGCCCTTGTCAACCATCACGACATCGCAATGAATGTCACACCCGTTCTGTAGAAAGTAATCTCTCAGACTGCACACTTCACGGTTGTGGAGGTTCTTGGCATTCAAAAATCCCCGACCCCCCCCCCCCCCCCCACTTCCGTGGAATGTACAGTCTCATGACAGATGATCGTGGGTGTAACATTCGATGCAATGTGAGTTGTTGACGGACTCGCCTATCCAGGGCGTCTAGTTCCGTTTGAGTCCACCTAAGTATGCCAAAGGAGTATAACAATAAAGGTATCACCCAACCATTGAAAGCCCGCATTTTATTACCACCGGACAAAGAACTGTTAAGAACTTTTGTCAGGCGGCCAAAAAAACGTTCTTTCACCGATTTCTTGATATCCTCTACCGCTATACCCAATGACTCTGACATACCAAGGTATTTGTATGTTTCGGTCTCGGAGAGAGATCTGAGAGTTATTATCTCAGAAAGTTGTAAATTCGGTGAATTTACAACCTTCCCCCGTTGTACATGCATAACCGCACACTTATCAACACCGAACTCCATCTTAATGGCATTACTAAAAACTTCCGTAGTTTTTAATAATGTCACTAAATCTTGGTGCTTCAGTGTGAACAGTTTGAGGTCATCCATGTACATCAGGTGAGATAGAACCTCACCCCCTCTACGAAACCCACTAGCACATTGCTGAAGGATTCAGGGCTAGGCTATCCTAGCCCTGAATCCTTCAGCAATGTGCTAAGTGGATTCAGTGCTAAACAAAACCACAATGGACTCAAACTGTCGCCCTGGAATATACCACGCTCGATCCTTATCAAGCCTTGCGGGTCAGAGGCGTGCCCACCACTACCTGGTTGACGAAGGACTGTGGTCCACTGTCCCATACACGAGACTAAGAAGGATTTAAGAGTCGGATTAATTTTATACAACTCTAAAATCCTCCTCAGCCATGAATGAGGCACCGAATCATAGGCCTTCTTGTAGTCAATCCAGGCAGTAGAGAGGGCGCCCCTACTCTGCTTGACTTGTTGGCTAATGGCCATATCAATGAGGAGTAGCTCCTTAGTACCACGAGACCCAGCCCTACATCCATTCTGAGCGTTATCTAAGATATTATTAGATACTATGTGCGAGTTTATTTTACTTCTCAGAATAGATGTAAGGAGCTTATAGATGGTAGGTAAGCAAGTGATGGGTCTATAGTTTTTAGGTTCCGTGGTACTACCTGATTTATGGAGCAGGAAGGTGATGCCAGTGGTCATGAAAGCGGGTAAGGAACCAGACTCAAGGGCTTCTTGATACTGTGTTGCCAAGCGTTCATGCGAGCTCTGAACCCACTTTATCCAAAAGTTGTGCAATCCATCCGGCCCAGGACTTTTCCAGTTCGGGGTCGTACGCATTGCACAACTAACGTCTTCGGAGTCTATGGTAATAGATTCCATGGGTTCGATGATACTGCATTCACGCTCGACGACACGGATCCAGTCGCCCTCCGAATGTTCGACGGGCACCGACCATAAGTCACGCCAAAATTGATTCATGGCGTGAGCATCTGGCAGTTGTCCGTCGTTCAAACGTTGTCCAGTTCCCTCCCACTCTCGGTACACCTTCCTTTGGTCACTTTGGAAGATGCGATTCTGCCAGTATCTATTTACACGCTCTCTATAACGACGGATACGGCTTGCCCATGCATACACTTTCTGTTTCAGAAAGTCAATACGTTCCGTGACATTGGCTAAGTATTGCTGGGGACGAATACCGGTCTCAGCAAATGCCTGAGTCACGAAACGCATGACCCGGGGACGACTATTTCCCCGGCTGAAAGAGATAAGCTTTGCAATGAGAGTCCTAAATGTGCCGATACGTCGCTCGATTCTTGCCTGCCATACAGGAACACCATCCGGTCGTGGTGCACGGTTAGCTTCGGGGAATTTAACGCGTGCAACACGACAAGCGGCAATGGCTCCACAGTAAAGAATCGAGTGAGTATCAAGCAAATCACTGCTAGTCCGTAAGTACGGCTCTAGCAATGCATTCAGGGCTCCCATCAACGCCAGATTTCGTTTATGCATTGGCAAGCGTGGTAGCCGCGGTCTAGAATTAGGTATAAACCTATACTGCGAGATCACATCTTCCAAAGTACTCCTCAATTGCTCGCTTACCTGGATAGATGTATCACTCGTATCATTTCCCGCGTCGGGTGCGGGCGTCGCTAACGTCACACTTGTAGCAACCGTCTGTGTCACAGGTGACGGTGCTCTCGTTGACACTGGAGCTGTACGAGTAGATAATACTTCCAGGCGTAGTCGATCAAGCACAGATTGATCCAACAACTTACATCGTTGGATAGCCCGCACTTGATCCGATAGCCGTTGGACGGCAACGGTCATTGTTGGTTCAAGAGCCTGAAACAAAGGAAGCATCCTTGAACGGTACGCAGTCAGGTTGGTTTCCCCATCTGTGGCCTCATAATATGCCCGCATGACGTTTTCATTGATGGATGAAATCCATCGCATGCGGTGCACAATACCACCGGTAGTGGGGACCCTACTCGAAGCTGGTAGGCTTCGGGGCCCCAAACTGCTCGGCGGCCGGCCTCTCCCTCGCCGGCGTACAGGTGTTGGCGACGTCGGTGGAGAGAAATACTCGTCACTTGAAGAGCTCGACGCCTCAGCGAGCACCTGTGTCGGCGATGTGCGGTCCGGTGCCTGCGAGGCGGAGTTTAGTGACGAGTCCGGGGGTGTTAGTTGCGCATTTCTGCTTCTGGCTCTTGTTTGCATCTCAATCACTTCATTTTGAATTTAGCCATAATATTGTTGATATTTTCGTAGGTATTCATATGACATGTGTCAAATCTTCTATGTTAATTTTGTAGACTTTGTTTATTGTTATAAAATAGTATAAAATCCTTTATTTATTGACTTTTTGCTTATATTAATTTGGTATCTGAAGTAATTGTATAAATTTAGGCAATAATATGTAAATAAAAATGTTAAAATATTTTAAGAATGAAAATGATGTATGAGATGTTCAGAGTTGCCAGTTATATTATTATTATTATTCTCTTTATTTACACTTAACACATATTTATTACATTTTTAAATAGATTTATAAAAAAATACATTTAAAAATATAAAAAACAGTAACCCACCGGCATCGGGTACAGGGACCAAGCTACCGGTGGTTAGGGCTCCAAAGACAGGAACTTCCGCACAATACGGGCCGTATTCAACAGAACCGCCTTCTGCATCAAGCCCTTGATCCAGCTGCCTAACGCGAGCCTCTGTAGGTGGAGGTCGAGGCTCTTGGCTATTAGACCATGCGCAGATACGACTATCGGAACAATAATCGCCGAATCCACATCCCACATGTCGACAATCTCGTGAGCTAGGTCTAAATATTTAATTTGTTTATCTTTTTCTGCTTTCACGAGATTCTCGTCATGTGGCACAGTGATATCGACAATTACTGCAAGGCGCTTTAATCGATCCATTATCACTATATCAGGTCTGTTAGCTATAACAGTCCTATCAGTGATAATAGATCGATCCCAATACAATGTGACATGACCGTTCTCAAGAACTGGGTCGGGCACATACTTGTAATAAGGTACCTCCACGTCGACAAGATTATACTTTAGAGCAAGTTGCTGGTGGATTATCCTGGCTACTTGGTTGTGTCTGTGCAAATACTCACCGTTCGCAAGACGGGAACAACCAGAGATAATATGTCTTAAAGATTCTCCGGGACGATGACATGCCCGACAGATGTCTAGCGTCCCATCTTTGACAATAAATCTCCGATAGTTATTCGTCATCACGACTTCGTCAGTGATTGCACAGATAAAACCCTCAGTTTCTCCGAAGAGATCACCAAATCGTAACCAGGATACCGATGCTATTGAATCAACATCGGGCCCATTTAGAGCCCGATAAAATCGACCATGCAGTTCCTTGCTCTTCCATATTTCCTTCCGATCAGATACACTTAATATTACAGGTTTGCGCCAGTTCTGTTTCGCAAGGGACAGCGGGGTCAGTCCGTTGTCTATTGCCACAACATCTCGATGCACATCCACGTCCACCTGTAGGAAATACTCTCTAAGGTTGCATATCTCACGGTTATGGAGAGTCTTGGCATTTAAAAATCCTCGACCCCCACATTTCCGTGGTATATACAACCTCATTACTGCCGAACGTGGGTGGTGTATTCGATATAAAGTCAATAGACAACGCACCTTCCTATCCAGAGCTTCTAACTCCGTCTGAGTCCATCTAAGTATGCCAAAAAAGTAAACTAAGACTGGCATGGCCCAGCCGTTGACAGCACGCACCTTGTTACCGCCTGATAAAAGACTTTTCAGTATTTTTTTCAGGCGGCCAAAGAAACGATCCTGCAACTTCTGTTTCATGTCAGTCTCAGCAATACACAGAGCTTGAGACATACCTAGATATTTGTAGGTTTCGGTTGCGGAGAGCGACCCAAATCGTGTGAAATCTGAAAGATTGACTCCTTCAGATTCCACAATCCCGCCCCTTTTTACATGCATGACCGCACACTTATCTACCCCAAACTCCATACTGATGGCCTTACTAAAAGTTTCAGTAACTTTTAGCAAAGCCATGAAATCGGGGCCATTAGGGGCAAATAACTTTAGGTCATCCATGTAAAAAAGGTGGGACAAAATTTGACCCCCTCTGCGCATCCGATAGCCTAACCCTGAACCCTCTAGTAACGTACTGAGAGGATTTAGTGCTAGACAAAACCACAACGGACTCAGACTATCACCCTGGAAAATACCTCTCTCAATCCCTATTGGTACACCACCTCCTAGAACCTGACGACACCCTGGATAAACAAGAACCGTACTCCATTGTCTCATACATGACCCCAAAAAGGTGCATAGAGTTGCATCAACTTTATACAGCTCTAGCACCCTCCGAAGCCATGTATGAGGCACAGAATCGTACGCTTTCTTATAGTCAATCCAGCATGTCGCAAGGTTCTTTCGGTTGCGGCGTACCTGCTGGCAAACAGCCATGTCAATAATAAGGAGCTCTTTCGTACCACGTGCCCCACTTTTACATCCATTCTGAGAGATTGACAAGATGTTATTGTTTTGTACATGTGAATATATTTTTACTCTCAGGATGGATGTAAAAAGTTTGTATATGGTAGGTAGACAAGTTATAGGTCTATAATTTTTGGGGTCTGTGGTACTACCAGATTTGTATAGGAGGTGGGTTACTCCGGTAGTCATAAAAGCTGGAAGCGACGATGACTCAAGGGATGACTGGAAGCAAGATGCCAAGCAAGCGTGTGAGCTACGGAACCATTTTAACCAAAAGTTGTGCAGTCCGTCCGGTCCAGCAGATTTCCAATTTGGCAACGAACGAACTGCACAACCAATATCTTCTTCAGATATGGTTATAGGTTCCATAGCTGGAATTGGTTCACACGCCCGCTCAACATCCCTAATCCACGCATCCTGTGTATGACTGACGGGCGTCGACCAGATGCTTTTCCAGAAGTTAACTGTAGAAACAGCATCAGGTAGACTCCCATCAGTCACATCCGAGTTAGGTCGCTCCCACCCTCTATATACCCACCTCTCATTTTTTTGGAACAAGCGATTCTGAGTGTATCTGTCCACTCTTTTTTTGTACCGCCTTATGCGGTTCGCCCACGCATAAACTTTCTGCTTCAGGTAATCGATGCGCTCTGTGACCCGAACAGAGTATTCACAGGGCCTAATATTAGTTCCCACGAATGCACGGGTCACAAAGCGCATGACTCTCGGGCGTGTATTGCCCGTCCTGAAGCAGTGTAGCTTGCCAATGAGCACCCTAGCCTCGTTGATGCGCCGTTCAATTCTGCACTGCCAAGCTGGTACAGCAGGCTTTGGTCGAATAGCTGTTTCTTGTTTAAAAAATTTAACACCAGCTATTCGACATACTGCAACAGCTGCACAGTACAGAATGGAATGGCCATCAGTAATGTTTCTGCAGTTGTTAAAAAACGATGTTAACATCGAGTCTAGGGCACACACTAGCGCCACGTTTTTTTTATGTGTGGGCAAACGCGGAAGCCGCGGTCTACACTCAATAGGGACAGATTGAAACTCACCAATCGCTCGCTCCAAAGCGCTCCTTAATTCCTCATTGTATTGAGTACTTACAGGTATAGCAGCATCACTCACTTCTTCACCAACATGTGAGATGATGTTTTCTTGCGTTCTTTCATTACGGTTACTTTGTAATGGCACAGGTAATGGTTGCAATGAAGAAGGCGTGATACCACTACACACTTCTAAGCGTAGCCTTTCAAGTGTAGCGTCATCCAACAGGTGACAGCGTTGTATGGCGCGCACCTGATCCGATAGGCGTTGTGCCGATACGTTGACATCTGGTTCAAGTACCTGAAACAGAGGTAGCATGCGAACACGGTACGCAGTGAGGTTAGTTCCCCCCTCTGTAGCCACAAAATATGCCCGCATCACGTTTTCATTCATACCGAAGTTCCATCGAATGCGGTGCACATTACCACCGGTAGCGGGGTCCGTAATCGAAGCCGGAGGGCCTCGGGGTCCCAAGCCAGTCGGTGGCCGGCCTCTCCCCTGCCGACGTACAGGTAGAGGCGACGTCGGCGGAGAGAAAAACTCGTCGCTGCTTGAGCTCGACGCCTCACCAGTAGTCACAGTTGTCGACGACTGTAAGGCGGAGCTGTGCGACAAGTCCGGAGTTGGTAATTGTGCTTTTTTGGCGCCAGCTCTGGTCAACATTATATTTTTTCTTGATTATCATCTTATTTTCATATTATCATTTTCAGTTTGTTACACTGACATAATGTGTCAAAGTGTACTATAATTTATAAAATATTTGTTTGTGTTTTTTCCGGATTTTCTTCATGCTGATTTTTTTGTTATAGATATATATTTGTACTTTTATTATGTTTTGAATGATATTTTTGTATTATTGTAGATTAAAGGTAAAATATTTTAGTAAATGCTCCTCAAGAAAAAAATGTGACTGTTTTGTAGCAGTGTTGCCAGGATTATTATTATTATTATTTCCTTTATTTAACTTAATTACATATTTAATACATTTTTAAATAAATCTATAAAAAATACAAATATATTTAAAAATATAAAAAATAGTGACCCACCGGCATCGGGTACAAGGACCAAGCTACCGGTGGTTAGGGCTCCAGAGAGAGGAATTTCCTCACGATGCGTGCCGTATCGAGCAACACTGCCTTCTGCATCAGGCCCTTAATCCAACCGTCTAACGAGAGCCTCTGTAGGTGTTGGTCGAGGCTCTTGGCGATCAGTCCATGCACGGAAACGACTATCGGTACAATAACAGCTGAGCTTACATGCCACATGTCGACAATCTCGTGGGCCAAATCCAAGTACTTTACTTGTTTGTCTTTTTCGGCTTTCACGAGATTGCCGTCATGCGGGACGGCGATATCGACGAGCACTGCCCGACGCTGGGTCCGATCAACCAACACGATATCGGGCCTATTGGCAACAATAGTCCTGTCCGTGATGATTGATCGGTCCCAGTAGAGCAATGCACGACCATTCTCAAGAACTGGCACTGGTGTGTACTTATAGTACGGTACTTCAGACTCAATAAGGTCATATTGAAGAGCAAGTTGCTGGTGGATGATCCTGGCTACTTGATTGTGCCTATGCAAGTACTCGGTGTTAGCAAGATACGAACAACCGGAAATAATATGGCGAAGTGATTCACCAGGACGGTGGCATGCTCGACAAATGTCGACCGTACCGTCCTTCATGATGTATTTCCGATAGTTGTTCGTCTTGATAACCTCATCTGCAATTGCACAGGCAAAACCTTCAGTTTCCCCAAAAAGGTCCCCAAAACGCAGCCAGGTCACCGATGCGAGCAGGTCTACATCGAGTCCTGTTAAGACTCGGTAGAACCGCCCGTGTAGCTCCTTGCTCTTCCATACGTCCTTACGGTCTTCAGTACTTAACACCTTTGGTTTACGCTAGTTCTCGTTAGCCAAGGAAAGAGGTGTAAGGCCCTTGTCAACTTTCACTACATCGCAATGAATGTCACATCCATTCTGTAGGAAGTAATCCCTGAGACTGCACACTTCACGGTTGTGGAGGTTCTTGGCATTCAAAAAGCCTCGACCCCCCCACTTCCGTGGAATGTACAGTCTCATGACAGACGATCGTGGGTGTAACATTCGATGCAATGTCAGTTGTTGACGGACTCGCCTATCCAGGACGTCTAGTTCCGTTTGAGTCCACCTAAGTATGCCAAAGGAGTACAACAATAAAGGTATCACCCAACCGTTGAAAGCCCGCATTTTGTTACCACCGGACAAAGAACTGTTAAGAACTTTTGTCAGGCGGCCAAAAAAACGTTCTTTCACCGATTTCTTAATATCCTCTACCGCTATACCCAATGACTCTGACATACCTAGGTATTTGTATGTTTCGGTCTCGGTGAGAGATCTGAGAGTTATTATCTCAGAAAGTTGTAGATTCGGTGAATTTACAACCTTCCCCCGCTGTACATGCATAACCGCACACTTATCAACACCGAACTCCATCTTAATGGCATTACTAAAAACTTCCGTAGTTTTTAATAATGTCACTAAATCTTGGTGCTTCGGTGTGAATAGTTTGAGGTCATCCATATACATCAGGTGAGAAATAACCTCACCCCCTCTACGAAACCGATAGCCTAGCCCTGAATCCTTCAGCAATGTGCTAAGTGGATTCAGTGCTAAACAAAACCACAATGGACTCAAACTGTCGCCCTGGAATATACCACGCTCAATCCTTATCAAGTCATGCGAATCAGAGGCGTACCCACCACTACCTGGTTGACGAAGGACTGTGGTCCACTGCCCCATACACGAGACTAAGAAGGATTTAAGAGTCGGATTAATTTTATACAACTCTAAAATCCTCCTCAGCCATGAATGAGGCACCGAATCATAGGCCTTCTTGTAGTCAATCCAGGCAGTAGAGAGGGCGCCCCTACTCCGCTTGACCTGTTGGCTAATGGCCATGTCAATAAGGAGTAGCTCCTTAGTACCACGTGACCCAGCCCTACATCCATTCTGAGCGTTATCTAAAATATTGTTAGA
This sequence comes from Nudaria mundana, assembly GCA_963556515.1. Taxonomy (NCBI): domain Eukaryota; kingdom Metazoa; phylum Arthropoda; class Insecta; order Lepidoptera; family Erebidae; genus Nudaria; species Nudaria mundana. The sequence goes on along the minus strand of CAUVZR010000067.1, from coordinate 36,663 downwards.
CATTATGTGTGAATTTAATTTACTTCTCAGAATGGATGTAAGGAGCTTGTAGATGGTAGGTAAGCAAGTGATAGGTCTATAGTTTTTAGGTTCCGTGGTACTACCTGATTTATGGAGCAGGAAGGTGATGCCAGTGGTCATAAAAGCGGGTAAGGAACCAGACTCGAGGGCTTCTTGATACTGTGTTGCCAAGCGTTCATGCGAGCTCTGAACCCACTTTATCCAAAAGTTGTGCAATCCATCCGGCCCAGGACTTTTCCAGTTCGGGGCCTTACGAATTGCACAAATAACATCTTCGGAGTCTATGGTAATAGACTCCATGGGTTCGATGATACTGCATTCACGCTCGACGACACGGATCCAGTCGCCCTCCGAATGTTCGACGGGCACCGACCATATGTCACGCCAAAATTGATTCATGGTGTGAGCATCTGGCAGTTGTCCGTCGCTCAAACGTTGTCCAGTTCCCTCCCACTCTCGGTACACCTTCCTTTGGTCACTTTGGAAGATGCGATTCTGCCAGTATCTATTTACACGCTCTCTATAACGACGGATACGGCTTGCCCATGCATACACTTTCTGTTTCAGAAAGTCAATACGTTCCGTGACATTGGTTAAGTATTGCTGGGGACGAATACCGGTCCCAGCGAATGCCTGACTCACGAAACGCATGACCCGGGGACGACTATTTCCCCGGCTAAAACAGATAAGCTTCGCAATGAGAGTCCTAAATGTGCCGATACGTCGCTCGATTCTTGCCTGCCATACGGGCACACCACCCGATCGTGGTGCACGGTTAAATTCAGGGAATTTAACGCGTGCAACACGACAAGCGGTAATAGCTCCACAGTAAAGAATCGAGTGGGTATCGAGCAAATCATTGCTAGTCCGTAAGTACGGAGCTAGCAACGCATTCAGGGCTCCCATCAACGCCAGATTTCGTCTATGCATGGGTAAGCGTGGTAGCCGTGGTCTAGAATTAGGTGCAAACCTATATTGAGAGATCACATCTTCTAAAGTACTCCTTAATTGCTCGCTTACCTGGACAGATATATCACTCGTATCATCTCCCACGTCGAGCACGGTATCAACTAAAGTGGCATTAGTTGCAACCGTGTGTGTAGCAGGTGACGGTGCTCTTGTTGACGCTGGAGCTGGTCGAGTAGATAACACTTCCAGGCGTAGTCGATCAAGCACAGGTTGATCCAACAACTTGCATCGTTGGATAGCCCGCACTTGATCCGATAGTCGCTGGATGGCAACGGTCATTGTTGGTTCAAGAGCCTGAAACAAAGGGAGCATCCTTGAACGGTACGCAGTCAGGTTGGTTTCCCCTTCTGTAGCCTCATAATATGCCCGCATGACGTTTTCATTGATGGATGAAGTCCATCGCATGCGGTGCACAATACCACCGGTAGTGGGGACCCTACTCGAAGCTGGTAGGCTTCGGGGCCCCAAACTGCTCGGCGGCCGGCCTCTCCCTCGCCGGCGTACAGGTGTTGGCGACGTCGGCGGGGAAAAATACTCATCACTTGACGATGAACTCGACGCCTCAGCAAGCACTTGTGTCGCAGGAGTGCGGTCCAGCGCTTGCGAGGCGGAGCTAAGTGATGAGTCCGGGGGTGTTATCTGTGCATTTTTACTCCTGGCTCTTGTTATCATCGCTATCCATAATCATTCATAATATTTATTTTCTCGTAACATTCTGATATTTTGATAGTTGACGTTTGTCAAAACTTCGCTTCATATTTGCACTTTGGTATTCTTGTAATAAATTGTGAAATATAATATTTATGGACTTTTTGGTGATATAATTTAGAAATCAGTAAGAATTTTAAAAATTGAGGAAGATATTTGAGATAAAAATATTAAAATATTTTATTGATGAAAATGACGTATGTATAGATGTCCAGAGTTGCCAGTATTATTATTATTATTATTGTAATTAATAATGAAGGCAATGTTGATCTAATTAATATTTAAAAAAAATGATAATTGTTAGAATAATAATTACCTAATTTATACAAATTTCTAATGAAATATTTGTGCACATCTAAAATTGACTATTGTGAAAAGTTTAATGTAAAATATTTCGCCGATTAATTATAATTAATGTATATAAAATGAATAAATGTATATTTATATATGAATATTATTTTTTCATTAATTTGTGAATTTACCCTTTCATATGATATTAATCTTTTTTCACTTGAATAAACTCTTTTTGCGTATGGTTAGATACTCGTACTTAAGGAGTAAACTCCAGTCGTGCGTCGGAGCTGACACACACACTTTTTTTTTTAGCATTGAGGACGTTGTGCTCTCGGAACATACAGTCATTTTCAATTGGAGACGTTTTGCTCTCAGAGCGTTTTAATTTACAGTCGATGTGCATCCAAGTACTTTTTGCTTCCAGAACCTTATGATCCGTAATGATAACTATGTCGTGATTTTTTTGACCTATTTTTTTTAAATGGTGGACCAAAACTGTCTCTCTGATTTTAGACGTTAGTTGACCTTGTTAAAAACGATATTCTCGAGACAACTTTGTTCGTTCAAATACTCAAGTAAACCGACTCATACACACTACAGTATGCCACAGTCTCATAATTTAGACTGTAAAATAAAAAATATTGTTTGTGTTGTAACTTGTACACATGTTACAAGTGATTGGTCGCATAAATCTAAGTCATATACTTATCCTCGTTTTTACTTCGTCGCAATCTGGTAAAATATATTTCTCTGGAAACTTCACATAAAATAATCAAATATTTTTCTAGCTAAGTTTTTGTTCTCTGTAAATATGTTGCACTAACGTAGCAAACCTGATCGGAGAATATGTAGCTGTGTAGCCATGAATTGCACCTCTATCGTCTATTAGGAACCTATTGAAACCCAAGCAGTCTTCTTTCAGCAATAGAGCTGGTTCTTAATACTTAATAAGGTTTGGTGATTAATCAAATAGCTACTGTATCTGTGTACCTTACACTGCCACTGCGTCGGGGACATAGCCGTGACGTGATAAGTGTATTATATGTAAGTACCTACTTAATGTAATATGTGCTATCTCATTTTCTTCTAGAAAAGACGGTCTCTTTCCCCCTTGTAATTAGTCTGAGATTAAATACTAAGTAGGTAAACACACTAGTCCAAGCAACAGAGACAACATCACGTACGATTCCTTATAATGATCAACTGATCACTCGCTCCCCTTCCCTCTTCACTCCGAGGGTCGTTACAAATATAGCACCGAGTTATCCTCCTTTACAATTCTATTCGTCTGTTTACTTGAAGAAATCCGGCTGCCATAATTGGTTTACTAGCGAGGGTGCTTTCAATATTCCGATAACATTTATAGTTCAGGAGGCACATTTTGAAATAGAAAAGTAAATGCGCATATATTGTAAAATGTTATCAAACATTCTTTATACTTACATATAATTAGATGATAATATGTATTATTAAATAATATGTTATTGATTTTTATATGAAACGTCAGGCAATAAAAGGTATGTTCACCTCAGCCCATTTGATGCCCAGTGTTGGGTATAGGCCTCCCCCATCTATACGCCGGTTTTCGTGTTAATTCCCGTGTTGAAAGAGTAAAACAGTATGAAATGTGTTCAGTAGTTCGATAAGAAGGGGAACCTACTACGATTATTCTTTAATATCAGCGAACTACTACGTATCTCTTACTTACTCACTTTGAATCCTGTAGAAGTTCACGTTTGGGTTTTGTTTTTGGCAGACGTTTCAGATTAATTGATTACCCAACACCAAGCGAGATTGCCATCAGATCATCGTCCGAAGGTACTTATATGACGCTCACGTGCTATTAGTACCTAGCTTTTATTGGAACAACAATATGAACTTAAAAGTCTTGTCAATATAAGTACTTTTTGATGTTAACATAGAATGCAAAACAATTTTCTTCCTCTTACTATCGGTTACGGTTTACGGGTACGACGTTAAACTATAATAAATCAAATAAGACGCTTCCGTCGCTGCAATCTATTAAACTTCACTCTTTTGCATCTCGACTTCTTCTTGTGCTATCCCTACAATGAAAATTTAAAACAAAGCTATTATTTAGATACTACTTACAAGAGGCGTGTCTTTATAAAACTTACTTAGGTAGTAGGTACTATTACCGATTCTGTGGTTTTACGGAAAACGTGTTTTCAAAGAAGAGAATAAATAAATAAATATTGTTGGACATTCTCACACGACGTCATCTAGCCCAAACTAAGCTATAAGCTTGTGCTATGGATCTAGACAACTGATAAACATACTTATATATTTCTAAATACATTCATATTATACATAGAAAACAACCAAACTCCGAAACAAACATTTGTGGATCACACAAATATTTGATTCGACCCGATAATCGAACCCGAGGCTCTGGGAATCGAAAGCCGCTGCACTACCGACCACGCGACCGAAGCAGTTTTATTATATTCATAGTGAAACTGCAAGACAAAAAGTGACATGCAATATAATTTAATCTAAATAGGTACTGACTTAAAGCATTGTCAAGCACGAGATTGTTTTTATTTGTTTTATTAGGTTTGCCTTTCTGTAATTGAAATTCTAAAATATTACAGTTTCTTAAAGAGCTTTTTAAAAGATTTTTTTATTTATTAGTAAACTAGTCAATACCTTCATACATGTTTGTATATTAGATAGGTTGTGTCTGCTCCGCATCAGTCATGCGTAAACTGAGTAGGTACATTAGGGATAGCCAGGGCAAATTTAGTAGATTTATTTTTAAACTTTGTAATATACAAACATGATACATGTTTCTATGTTGGAAGAACTAGCACCAGCTAAAGGGCGAGTAACAAAATATGAAAAAAAAGAAAAAATCATTCCATCATTAATTAAACTTTCATTTGGTCTTTTAATCAATTATAGCCAACAAAGTTCTGTGAGAGATAATGATGAAATACTCTTTATTGTACACAAAACAGAAACAAATTGTGTTACTTACACACATCTTAAAAAATATAATGTACTTTAGGCAACCTTTTATTTATTTATTTTATTATTTCATTTATAATTTTTGTACATACACACAAACAAAGAACAAGAAACAGAAGTACAAAAGAATAAAGTGAGCATAGTACAAGGGCACTACTTATTCCTAAAGGAATCTCTTCCAGCAGGCCTGAGAGGAGAAGTAAGAGTGAAAGGGCTAAGTGTGTGCACACACACACATATCACGCCTATATCCCCGAAGGGGTAGGCAGAGGTGCATTACACACCTACAATTTGCCATTATTTTTAGTCCCACGTAATAGGGGTCAAGCCTATTACCGTCACCGGGCACATTTATAATGGTCTATGTCCAAAATAGCCGAATGAGTTTATTTAAAAGTACTTAGCAGCTATATTGTAATTTTGAAAATAAAATTGAAACCCGTTGCCTGGCTTGCGATGAAATATTGATGTACGCAACAAAATATTACGTGTCAGCCGCTCTGGCACAGCCAATTGAAGTCCTGGGCGTCTCGGACTATATATAGGTGTGCTATCGTCAACAGTTAGGTCGCACAAGTCTTAATTACGAAAGTAGGTTGGAAACCCGTCAGGAGTATTTTCGATTACACGCAAAACGACCAATACGCATAATGACCAACGGCCAATACTCAGATTGATATAGGTATACGCAGAACGACCAATACGGTTAAAGACGAATACGCAAAATGACCAATACGCATAATGACCAACGGCCAATTCTCAGATTGGCATATATATGCAGTCTATCTTTATAAAATAATTCACTCAATACTGGCTACCTCTTACTTGCACTCTCAAATTGTATTTAGCACCAGACACAGTGCACGTAAGTCTAATCAGACAAACCTTTTTGCTTTACAGGTTCAAAAAAACAATATTTTATATTATAATCCCCTGGTCAGGACATCGTCAGTATAACGCAAATCTGGCAAAGAACAACGTAGATCTCGATATATTTGCTCCTAAAATTACAACATTTATAAAAACACTCAAAGATGTCCTCTATTCCACACCCAACTCTGTTAACTTAGCTCGGGAGATTGTTAAGCGGTTAGATAGGTAAGATAGGAAACGATTAGAAAACTTATTTATTATTTAACTTAGGGTTAACTTTTCTTGGTTTATCTGTTTACACAAAGTTTTGGATTGCAATTCAGACTCAATACCTTATAATTTTAATTTTGCATTGGCCCAATTGTAATCTGTATTGTGTAATAAATAAATAAAAAAGTACGGTATATAAGTGTGTGCAGTGCAAGTAAATAAATAAACCTACATAAACTATGGGTGCTATAATATATGCATAGATAAATATATACAACCTTATTGCTAAATAACAATATCTTCCAGAAGATCTTACACTGTTAAATTTTTTTACACAATTCTTGAGCAAATTTCGTTGCCCTAACCTTTCTGTATTTTTACATAACTATTTACATGACTATTACATAAATTTACATGACTATTACATAAATTTTATGTAAAACTTCATAAAAATTGGCGATTTTAAGGAAAAAATGTAAAATTCACGAAAATTACTCAAAATTTCATATTTTTCCGTAAGTTTCCCAGATTTTAAGGGAATTTTACAGGTTTATGTAATTTTTTGCATGTAAAATTACAGAATTTTTAACTGTGTAGGATGGATTGAATATAGGTACAAGAAATGATAGAGGCTGTGTACGTTATATAGTTTTTTCATTACCAATTCCCGCAGTAAAACATTACCGGGATAAAAAGTATGCTATGTTACTTAATGATACTGTATATTATGTAGAATTTTCGAAATCCTTTTAGTAGTTACCGGAGCCTAAACAATTCAAACAACCAATCAATTCTTTAATTTTCTTTCTAATTAAAATAATAATTTAATAAGATTTACAAAAAAAGACGGTGGGATGAAAGGTTACATAGATAATAAATGGATGTTAATTGAAGAAATAAAGTACCACGATATTAACACATAACGACGAGGCGGAGGAGTTCTTTGACGCATGTTAGAATTTAGATGTAATCTTAGTAGGTATAATTAGAATAGGTAATGTACATATTTAGTCAGTTTCAATTGTATTGTTTTATAAATGAAATTTTAAATAATTTTTCATATATTGTAAGTAAACAATTACAATAAATTGTTCATAATTAAATGTAAATGAATTAAAGTGTAAACACATATTATAGATACAAATAGCACGAAACACTACTTATTATAGGAAGAGAGATAAAAAACTTCAAATATATTTTTAAAATATGCAAGTGTTTGTACGTGTCTAATCTGTAGCGGCAGAGTATCCAACTGAGAGACGAAGGAAGACCAGAGAATTGAACTTAATCGAAAACAATAGCAATTTATAATGTGTTAGGTATTTTTTTCTAAGTGTTATTACTATCTGACGCAGAATAGCTCAAGTGGGAAGCAACGGATTATCCAATACTGATCGACCTTAGACGCAAGCCGCTACAATCCGTGACCACTTAGTTCTGTCGTTTGAAATCTCAACGATCGACGATGATCTTTGTGTGAGTCTTCAAATAGATACGTTGATTAAGTTTAGAATCATGTCTATTCAATTCAAAAACAGCAGATTGATCATTATCTGTATTGCGTAGCATACATACTACTTCTTGTTCCAAAAGAAATCGGTTCTTTTTAACCATACTAGCAGACGAGCGGCTTCGCCCGCTTGACAAATTATATACTAGGTAAAACCTTCTTCGAGAACCACTTTATCAATTGTTGAAAACCACAAAAAATCCGTTGCGTAGTTTTAAAGATCTAAGCATAGCACGGAAGCGACTTTGTTTTATAATATGCAGTGAAGTGATAATAATATAACTAAAGATGATAAACAATGCTTTTTAATAATAATTTTACTTAGAAGAGCACCCAAACGGAACTCATGAGGTCATTATATTTTTATACATGGGGCACACTAAAAGTTTTGCACTTCTAGCTAATCGGAACTATTTGAATTTCGAATGTTATATTTTTTTAAACGTTGCAACCTTCTTAGTAATAAAAAAAACAATTGGCGGGAAATAATTTATCAATTGTTTTTTATCACACATCAAAGTTCTACGTACGCAACGAAAATGTAATTAAGTCGAAAAGATTTTAGAGCGATGATTTTTTATGATTTTAAAAGTTCTCTCTCTCCCCAAGACTCTGCCGCTCGTCTTCAAAATGCTTTTGGGAGAGAAACACCTTGTTTTTAGCACCATAAGGCGATGGTTTGCTGAATTTCAGAGGTCGAGTTTCTTTACATGACGAATTTCGTGAAGGGCGGCCTTCCACTGCCGTCAACGAAACTAATGTGGCTACTGTTAAGCGGTTAATTGAAGAAAACCCGCGGATTACCTATAAGACAATTCGACGACTATTGGGGATTGGTATGAGTCAAATTCAGAAAGTTTTACACGAAGAATTGAAAGTTCGGAAACTTTGTTGTCGTTGGATCCCTCATGAACTGACAGCGCAGCAGAAGCGGGCTCGCGTGGAATGGTGCTCACAGATGCTACTGAAGTACGACCACGGACATTCTAATGCTGTTTATGACATTGTTACAGGAGACGAAACGTGGATTTATTGTTTTGAACCCGAAAAAAAACAGCAATCTTGTGAATGGGTGTTTGAAAATGAAAACAAGCCAACAAAAGTGAGGCACGCGAGAAAAAATTGAATTGAATTGAATTGTTGGTAAAAAAATGATCGCTTTTTTTCTCAGCTGCGGCTCCCATCTGTACAATTCCACTTGAAGATCAAAAGAGTGTTAATGCCGAGTGGTATTCTACCATTTGTTTACCCAGGGTGTTAGAAAAAGTTCGCGAAAGACGACCCAAAAGCCGCGTTCTCCTACATCATGACAACGCTTCTTCACACATGGCCAACATAACAAAGTCATGTTTAGCTTCTGAAAAAGTATAACTCGTCACCCATCCTGCGCATAGCCCCGACCTAGCACCCTGTGATTTCTGTATTTTCCCCAAAATCAAATATTTGATGAGAGGTTCCACTTTTACCAACTCCGAAGAGGCAGTGATAGCGTTCAATCAGCACGTAGAAAACATGCCTTGAGATCTGTGGTCCTCCTGTTTTAAAAAATGGTTCGATCGCATGAAAAAATGTTTAAAATGTAAAGGAGAGTATTTTGAAAAGCAATAAACATAATATTTTGGTTTTAACATGTTTTTTTTTTAAGTTACGCAAAACTTATAGTGTGACCTACGTATATTCATGAATTGCTAATTTCTTCTGTTCCGTAGTACCAGTACGGTGTCATGCGCGATGCTTCGCGCCGCACTACGCCATAGGTTTTGGCCTATAACTTTTGACCCCTTAGGGCTAGGTCAAATTTTCGATTTTTTGGCTTGCCTCCAGATCCAGGGCTATCCATAGAGGGATCAACCGTCTTTGGAGCATAAGCAGCTCTCGAGAGCTAAGGGGGGACAAAAATTACATTCACCATTTCTATATAGATCTACGTAGCAACGCAGATAGTTTTTAAAAAACAAAATAGGAGTACGTTCTGAACTCGTTGAAATATGTTTTTGTTGTTGTTTATTGACAGCCGATAGCAGAGCCTACAAAATCATTTTGATATTCAAGCTCGAGCTACGTTGCACTTCAATCACGTAACTATAGAACAAAGCATTCAATAGCTGCACAACAAGGCATCAAGGCTTCTGTAACATAATCCATATTGTATGTTCAATTTTGTTGATTGAATGCAGCTACAGAGCCGGCTTAAATTGTTGTTCATGAAATTGTTCAGCGTAAAGCTTGTTTGGTTTGTACTGATAAAACATAAAATAAACTTGTATTTGTGTGATTGACCATAAAAAGTAGAGTAAAAACTCTTTTTCAATTCAATTCAATACACTTTATTGTACACAACATGTAGAACATACAAAAAGTATATTTCACTTCAAGGAGAGTACAAATGGCGGCCTTATCGCTAAAAGCGATCTCTTCCAGACAACCTTTGGATGGATAGCGAGTTTAAGAAATTATAAGGGGTAGTGTACAACTATCACTCTAAGGAGAGAGAAGAATAAAGCTTAGTAAAGAAAGAAATAAAGATAAGACTAAATAGTATCAGAAAATAAACTAATATTGTTAATGTTTATTAATAATGAATCAAAAAGAAGATAATATAAGTGCTGATACAATTATACATACATACAGACCATACACATAATTTATAAAAGTAAAAATACACAGACATACCATACATAACATACATAAACGTATTTATAGACTACATATAAGTTGTAGATAGGTAGTAATCTTTTAACTTAGTTTTGAAAGACGATATAGACTGCGCACGCCTGATCTGAAGCGCCAAAGCATTCCACAGGCGAACCGCCTGAACCGCGAAGGATTTGTCCGTGAAATTAGACGAGTGTGCTGGCACTTCCAGCGTCAAATTTGCCGACGACCTTAGAGACTTTGAATGTGTGTCATGTAGAAACCGGAACCGTTCTTTGAGATATTGGGGAGTACGAGGGTTAAACAGTATATTGTATAGTAATGTAAGAGTATGAGTATTTTTGTAGCTGTGTGTACAACAGAGGTCACATATCCGTTCACGTACACTGCACTCACACAAATGCAAAGCTCCGCTTACGCCTTTTTACCTATACCTACATGAACAAATTTCATTATTTTATGTGTGATATAAGAATGCATTGTCCTTAATATTTCTTATTTTTGTATTTACAAAATAAAAACAGAACAGACTTCACGATAATATAAATCTTCTTTCTCTTTTTTTAACTTATGAATATAATCTTGATACTTTAATAATTTTTCGCCCTTGTTGAAAAGAGCACTGAACACTGTTAAAGATTGATTTAAGTTATTCCAAAAAAATTTTTCTATATTAATTAATCGATACTAATACTTTTCACTGTTTTTAAATGACTCTTGTTGTAATTTACTCGATACATCATCGGGTGGTTTGTGTCTAATATTCACGTTGCACTTAGTATACCTAATTGCAATATGAATCAATTTATTTATCGTTAACACTATCGCACGGTTTCGCTCTACCGCGTAATAATTACCATTATCCGACGCTCTTGCTCTGAACACCTTAAATAAGTTAACAAAATAGGCACACTTATAATTATTAAGACTATATAAGCAGCAGACTTTACTTTATTTACACTAGCACACATGTTAGTTTAGTTTCTTGACCGCTCGATGAAGAACCTAGGGATCGTACATGATAGCCCATGGAACTTCGGACCACATTTCCGAAGTTTGGTCTCCAAAGTGACGGGGATTCGCGACTCATGCCCTACCTAAAGGGACCCAACTCCTCCTGCAGGAAACTGTATCTGGGGATCGTGCGGAGTATGGCCCTATTAGGGGCTCCCGTATGGGCGGTCAAGAAGAACGCGACTCTTCTGAATCGCCCACTGAGTACCTTGGCCGTCAAAGACCATACGGGTGTACCGCACGAACTCCGGAGAGGCTGCATGTATCTAAGCCGGGACCCTCCATGGGACCTGCCCTTGCGTCATTGTTTCAGTGGTTCAAGGAGGCGCTGGAGCGGGACCACAGGCCTGCGTCTCGAGAAATCGAGGACCAGCAGTCCCAACTCCGCCAGGATCTCATGAAGAGCAAAGGAGGGTGCGACTTGAGCAACCAAAGTGGGGAACCACCTTCATCGCGGCGGTGAGAATGATCATGTACCAGCGGCTGCAGAGGTGGGATGGTGAACTCTCGTATCGTGCGACGCAGATCATAACTGGGCATGGATGCTTCGGTAACTATCTGTTTCGCATCCATCGTGAGGTCTCACCCCGGTGTCAACGCTGCGAGGTTTCCGACTACTACACTGCACTCCACACTCTCGCTGGAAACATTGCTTCAAGCCATGGCCTCCAGCGCCCGTAGGTGGAACGCGGCCGTGTCGAGCAAGTCACGCTCGCGAAGGAGGCGGCTGAGAGGGAGAGGGATCGTACCCTCCCCGCTGAGTTCCGCAGTCAGCGGCCAGGGCGCCGCAGACTCATTTACACCAGGACCATCGACCTCCATGATCGGGGCCTGAGGACGGCAGAATAGCCACCCGCCGTCCTTACAGAAGCAGGCTAGAAGGGTCGCGTACTGCGGGGCCTAAGCTCCACAGCACGCAACCAGATTCACTCACCGCCGCGGGATAAAACCCAACCCCAACGACGCGGGATTTTCATTCCGACCAAATGCCCGAAGAGTTCACACAGGTGACCAAGGTCCGCCGGGCGACACTGGAAATACTTTCTAGTGCGTGCGAGAGAGACGCCCGCAGCAATGGACATGGGAGCGGCTGCGGTCTCGCGGAATAAAAAAGTGCTTTCAACACCATAACTACTACATACTACGTACCAAACTGCAAAACTAGCTCTATTTAACTGTATACTAATGTAATTTTCACTTCATTAAATTAATATTTCAATCCCTTTTCAGAATTAATAAAACAATTTTTGTATTTATAGCGTAGGTATGTAGTAGCTAAACTATATAAATATATATAGCTAACCATTTCAACGATTAAGTGTAACAATAATTAAGAATAATAATATCAACAATGTACAATCAAACTATAAATATTTTTCATACTTACGTAATTACCGAAATACAGTCAGTAGCAAGTCATGGTCTGTACAATGTCTACTCGTATTAAAATAGAAGCATTCGCTAACCACTTTTATTACTTGTACGAGTAGAGCTAGTACTTGAAGTAGCTTAATTATAACTTACACTGTTGCTTAAACTTTTGATTGCGTTGCGCAAGTAAAGCCATATTTACCTTACCTCAAATAAATCTTGGGTCCCGAATCGTCACTTCTGTATCTGGATAGTTGCACTGCGCACCAGCACGCTGCGTCCCGTCCAATTGGACAAGTAAGTACCCTCACATTTATTTCGTTTTTCTAATATTGATTGAGCGACGGTGGTGACTTAAATTATTTTTCAAACGGTTTATGTTAAATTGTTTCTCGGCGAATACTCGGCCGATTTCGGATTTTCTTGCACTCATCGATAGCTTACAGAATTACCCAGGTTATTACGATGCCAGAATTTTGAATTTAAACTCGCTTCGCTCAAATATATGCTGCAGCGTAACGGTTACGTTTCGAGACTGCGGCGACCTAGTATTATTGAGCGAAGCGAGCCGAAGGCGAGCGGAGAGCTCTCAACGGGTGACTCAAATTTTCAAACGATTTATGTTAAATTGTTTCTCGGCGAATACTCGGCCGATTTCGGATTTTCTTGCACTCACAAAAGCTTACAGAATTACCAGGTTATTACGAAGCCAGAATTTTGAACTTAAACTCGCTTCGCTCAAATATATGCTGCAGATAACGGTACGTTTCGCGACTGCGGCGACCCTAGTTATTATATATTTTTTGACCGACACCGAACCCAAAAATGTGATTAAAACAAAATTGTCTGTCTGTCTGTTCACGCAAAAACTACCGGTTCGATTACGATGAAACTTGGTGTAATTATTCTTTAATATCCTGGGCACCTACTACCTTACTTTGTATCTCGGAAAAGTATATAAAATTAAAAACAAACTTAATTTTGCGGTTCGATCCTAGACCCCATTACTGTACCAACCGCAAATAATAAGTTTGTCGTAGGTTACGTCACCCGCAGTGGAGTTCACTAAGAGTGCTGCACACGGCTAAGATACTGTAATATTTTATCCTTAAGATTCAATATCGCTCGCCATACAATTCAATGGACTATCACACACGACGAAGATAATAAATAATATTTCATATTTCGTATCTTAAGATGAATTTGTATGGTATAATAGAGAATATAGTAGAAGATATAATAGAGAAACCGGCTTTATGAACGCAATAAATGGGTTTTATTGCGTTCATAAAGCCGTATACAAGCCATAAACAATGGTTTTTAGAACTTTTGTCTGAATGTTTGAACACGCTAATCTCAGAAACGGCTTAACCGATTAGAATTTTTGATTTGAATTTGCCGTTTTCAGTAATGCGTTGTGGTTTATTCAACTTAACATTTAAGGTTTGGTTTTCAATCGGTTCATAATAAAAAAGTTATGTAGATCTAAAGTAACACGCAGGCGGAGCTGCGGGCAACAGCTAGTAAATAATATTTTCAACTTTGGTGTTTAAAAAAAATGTTTTGACCCATTGTCAGACCTACCAAATAAATACAAAAAAATTATATATATGTATTAATATATATGTTTTTTTTAAATTGGCTTCGCCAAATTGATGCCCCCCACTTGGTGGTAAGTCGTGACGACGTCTAGCGATTGTGGCCACTTTTCACAGCACACAATACTATGGAGAGTGGCCCTCAACTTGACGACCTACTGATGTGCCATCTTCACGCTCCGCTTAAAGAACCCTAGGTAGGTTATAATCGTTGGGAGGAAACACGTGCACAGGCAGGGCGTTCCAGGCCACAATCGCTCGGCAGAGAAACGAACGTTTAAAACGTTCGGTTCTCGCGAACATGCTATCCACTGTGTGGGAGTGGCATCTCTGCCCGGCACGCGTTGTTCGGGATCGCGAATGGAAGAGGTTGGGATCAGATTGAAGAGCTCTTCAGAACACTCGCCGTGGTAAATACGGTAGAATGCGGACAAGGAAGCTATTGTTCGGCGCTGAGCTAGCGGCTCAATGCTTCCCGTTACCCTCCGGACAATCTATAATACGGATAGCCCGTCGCTGCATAGCGTCGAGAGCGTCCAGCAAATACTTCGCGGAGCCGTCCCAGAGGTGAGAGCAGTATTCAACGCAGGGTCTAATCTGTGTCTTGTACAGCAGACACCTCTGGTGCGGTGTAAAGAATCGCTTTACCTTATTCAGTATTCCTAGTTTCCGCGAAGCTAGCCCTATACATCTTTCGATGTAGTTTTTATTATTGAGCTCTCGACGAACGTCTATGCCAAGGATGTCAAGGTTGTCCTTCATTGGTAATAATGCATTCTGAAGAGAGGGTAGGGGAAGGAAAGGGGATTTCTTCTCTGTAAATGCACACGCCTGTGTTTTACGGGCATTGAACTCGACCAGGTTCTCGGTACCCCATTGAGAGAATACAGTCGAGGTTCCTGTCGAGATCAGCCACGAGTTGTTGTCTATCCTCCTCAATCTCGGAACGCCCCGCAGCCGGATGGGCCCAGTAGCTCCCGTGAAATGTGCTGTCATACCTGCATAACAATGAATGTCCTCGAGGGATAGCATATCATTGATATGCAGAAGGAAGAGAGTTGGTGACAGCACGGACCCCTGCGGCACCCCGGCATTCACTTGCAAAAAGTGAGAAGCCCTGGCCGTCGCATAGGACCCGCATTCGGGGGTTCGTTCAGAAAGCTGGCTAATCAGCTAGCTGACACCGAGTGTTGAGGAGGTAGACCATATGCCGGAAGCTTGGAAAGGAGCGAAGCATGCCAGACTCTATCGAAGGCTTTGGCGATGTCCAGGGTAATCGCCAAGGACTCGCCGTGCCTTTCATAGCCTCACCCCAGACATGCGTTACGAATGCCAGAAGATCACCCGTTGATCGCAATGAGCTACTTGTTGATGATCAGCTCAAACACCTTGCAGATGACTGAGGTGACAGCTATGGGTCAATAGTTGCCTGGATCAGACCGATCGCCTTTCTTGGTGATCGGTTGTACGTTCGCTTCCTTCCAAACTTCCGGCACGATTCCTGTGGAGTAAGACAGGCGGTACAGCGCCGAGTTAGTACAGGAGACAACTCAGCTGCGCATTTCCGTAGTACCACCGCCGGAATGCCGTCAGGGCCACAGGCTTTCCGCGTTGTCGAGTGATATTGCAGCACTGCCCGTACATCGCATTGCCTGAGTACAATGTCAGGCATAGTGTGGCCACAGTTGGCTGATGGCGGGGGGCTGGCAGTACACGGTTTTCGACCCGGGAATTAGCGCAAAGAGGTCTGCGAGCATATCCGCTTTCTCTTGGGCTTAGTGAGCCAGTGTTCCATCTGACTAACGCAGCGGTGGCAGCGAGGGCTTACAAAAGTTAGATTGCACGGCTTTGGCCAGTTGCCAGTATCCACGGCTGCCCGTGGGATGGGAAGTGAGCTCCTGACCAAGCCGCGCTACGCGCTGGGCATTCGCTCTCTTAAAGGCCCTCTTGCTGGATTTTGTGGCCCGGTTGTGGGCCGCTTTGAGGTGGCCTCAGACGTTTGGGTTCGCGCACAGCCCGGGGCCCTGATCCAGGCGCGATTGATTGCCGACTGTTTTTGTCGAACAGCTTTGGCAGCAATTCTCGCCCAGCAAACGCAGGGACGGGCTCTAGCGGACTATACTCTGGCGACATCAGTGAAAAAGGATGTAATATTCCATCCCTAAACTGATCTCGCCAGCAGTCAGTCAGAAGCGCTTATCCGAAGGGAGCCTTTCCTACAAAGCAGCGCTGGCTCTAGGGGACGGACGCATAATAATCGCGTAGACCGTCCCAATCCGCTGACGAGTAGTGCCATAGACGTCGTGCCATTTGTACAGCATGTGTCCCCCAGAAACACTAGGTCAGCGTTTGGGAACCGCACCTGCGCATCATCAGCCGTCTCGCTTGTGGTACTGAAGAGCTTTGTTGTCTCAGAATCCCACTGTGTGGGAACGGTAGACGCACACGTAGATCTGGCTCATAGAGCCATGATCCACGTGCAGCCAAAGGATGGAGTTGGAGGGGTTCTCAAGGCAGCGCAACCGGCTGGCAGCAAACATCCGCCCTAACGAACACGCACATCCCGGTTTATCTCGATATTGTTCCTCGATGACATAACCGGGTAACACAGGTAAGACATATCGTCAGGGGCGGCGTATTTGTGTCTCTCCGTGAGGAACATCACAGCGGGCCGTGCCGTCTCAAAGTGATAGTGGACGGCATCGAGGTTCGCATGGAGTCTACGGATGTTTGTGAACTCCACCTCGAAAATTGAAGTTGTGGGGTTTTCCTGGGGGCCGCTGTGTAACGGTTATGTTTTTTATGTTGCACTGCCATTGTAGATGTGATGTAAAGAAGATGCGTGAAGACAGTGAGCGACATTTGGTGTGCAGCTAGTAAGTGACAAAGCGCAAGGGGCTAGCTTCGTCTAGAACCGTGTGGTTAAGACGGAAGCCGACCCCGCCAGACGGGAAGGGCTCCCTTACCCCCCTGATGCAAGGCCGCCGCTACCCTACACCGGTTACCACCTCGGAGCGGCGATTCCCACATCAGGATTATGCGCAACATGTGGGGCAGCCTCCTGGGGTGGTTTGGTCCCAGGCGGGAACCATGACTGTGTTACGGGCGGGCCGCGGGCAACGCCGTTGCTAAGGGTCTCCCTGGCCGGCGAATCGACCCCACACACCACCACACTAGACTCCACTTCACCCCCACTGGTCCCATGCCTGCTTGCACCATACATCGCCCCCGGCCCCCAGCTGCTGAACCCCTAACGCAACCCAGCCTGGGCTGGGTTACTTGGGGGCTTTAGCACAGCTGCACGGTGGTACCCCCCCGGACCAACACTGTTGTACCACCTGGTACCCACGTAGAGGCCGAAGCCACTCCATGGGTACCGTAAATTAACGAAATCTCGTCCGTTGATCAGCAGGTGCGCCACTAGCAGGTGAGGGTCGCTGGGGCCACTAAAGATGTTGGTAGAGCCCCTTGTGCACCCAAAAGGATGTATAAGAATGAACCGATGCACAATTTCCTATCACCCCCACTCCTCTACCACAAACGGTGTTAGAGACTTTTATATTATTTTTCATATTTGCACAAGTTGGCCCATCCTGTACTCTAATATTATATGTCTACGGCGTGTAAGATCTTAATTTAGTCAGGTATGTAACCCATTAAATCTTTCAAGATGTTCATGTTTACCAAACCACGGTAATTGGAATCACATACCCGTCTGAAATTTGGGACGACATACCTACCTACACATTAATAACGAAACGCTCCCTTCCAACTGATTTGATGTTTGATTACTGTTTAGTGGTGTGTGTATTGGCAATAGGCTTTTAGACTTAGGTACAGACAGACAGGTATGTACACGTTTTTCCTAACACTAGGTACGTTTTACTTTAATATTATAAATAAATCGATATTGGATCGGCTCGGTATGATACTGAGTAAAAAAAAAATATGCTTGTAATTTTATCTTCTTGTGCTGGGAATCATTTTTATGATAGTAGGTATTTCCGTTTAATAGAGCTTTACAATTTTAGTAGGTTCATTATCAAGTGATCTTATTTCTAATTAATTCGGGAAAGTTATTAGATACCACTCAGGTTTCAAGATGGAAGCGCTTCAAATATAAAAACTAAACGAAATTTCAATTTGTATTCTAAACTCTACAGAAGTAAATCTTAACCTCGCCAAAAAGTACTTGAAATTTTTTTACTGTTATATTCGAAGTTTACGAAAAACTTAAATGAATATTAAGGTTTATCCTTATATCTTATACCAACCCGTCTGGCCAGCGTGATAATATGTAGGCTAAATTCCACCCTATGCCCATCAGTGGGCGTCAGATGGGCTGTGATCATGATGATGATCGCCGTGGAGACCTATTCCTACGTATACCGGTTTGATTTATAGGTTGGTTATGGATTGTCTTTACTGCCTGGTAACAGCAATAGACGTGCCTCATATTACATCGATATGGTCATCGTAGCTTAGTGGTTATAGCGTTCTCCCTGTTAGGGAAAAGACGCAGGTTGGAGTTCTGCCAATGATATTCGTTTTGACGAATTACAATTTCTATCTAACCATCGCCGTCAAGCAAATTTACCAGTCAATCGCGTTGATAGTTAAAATTTTATTATAAACCTGAATAAGTTTAGGTCTTTTATCAAAAACCTGGATTTTCTTAAGTTTATGATAAGATCAAGTAAACATTTTGTCTTCCTGTGGTGTTTGGTCAGAAACCTGATTTTACCATAAACCTGGGACATAATTATACTTACACCAATACTTAAGTTAACAAATAGATGTACTTACCTACCTACCTAATAAAAATAATGGGTAATACCGAGTCTTCTATTGTTTCATGATTTCAGCCGACTGACACCCACTGCTGGGATAGGCCTCCCCCAACCAAAGCCACAACGTCTATTGTTTAGACGAGTTATACTGCAGGGAATATTCGGAGTCACACGGAAGGAAATATTATATCAATCGCTGTTGTTGTAGTTTTTGATACAAATACGACATTTTTAATTACAGCTTTCGGTCAAACTAGCTACAGGAAAATTACTGACAGAAACAGCGCGTATTCGAGGATGTCAATATTTTGTAAGTAGACACCACATTCAATAGTGTGTCATATGCCCATATTCTATTGGTAAGGATAAAGGTCCCTTTACCATAATAATTTTAATCTACGAGTACATTGTCGGTACAAATACCAATAACTCGTCTATCAGAATATAGCTTTCCTAGCATCACATAAATATCTCGGAAAGTATTTTTCATTACGTTAGCAGCATTTTATAGTAAAAGGCATTTTATTACTAGGAAAAGTTTAATATTTTGTCTGTACCTGCGTATATAGATGAAAGAAAGGCGACTCAGGTATACCGACAACATTTGTATAGCTCAAACACAACGGAGTTCAATTGACATGATAGTATTTTTATTCATTGAGCAGTATAGGCACATATTATTAGTAGTACAAGTATAGGTAGATAATTATGCATTGAGCATTATAAATGCATTAAGTTCCTAACATCACCTTATCTATGAGAAACTAATATATTTAGGGTATCTAACTTATCAATGACATGAAACTTGCGGATAAATGTAGTACCGGCCAACTATTCCATTAGATACAGTTAAAAATTAATTAAACTAGTGACCCGACAGTAATCGAAAAATTTTTTTTTTTTAAATATTAGAATTCGACACATCTCCTTTATAAGTGTGCTAAATTTCATACTCCTCCGTCCTCGCTATTTTCGTAAAAAGGTGTACAAAGATTTCGCGTCAGTGAAGAGCTCAGTTTATTTTTTTAGTTAGGGTAAAATATTATACGGCTTCAACTGAGGCATTATTTTTCTTAATATGAAATGTGAACATTCACACTTTCAGTCTTTTTGATACACTACCTAATTCCTGGCTTACACTATTAAGTTGTTAAGTTCCTATTTAGTTGACTAAATATTTACTAAGCTTGCAAATTTGTGCTTTATTTTACAACCAACTCGGGCAACCTACTTACCTACTTCACAACTTAATACGTGTAAACCAGAAGAACAATTTTAACTTAACTCAAAGGACACTTAGAGACCGGTGGAATTTCAGTGAGAAATATAAAACTTCCGAATGCACGTTCTCTTCTTCACTACTAATAAACGACATCGTTTAGTTCGCTCAGCGAAGCTTGATACATGTTTCATATACCTTTATGAAGTTTCCCAGTGAACATTTTAATTAAAAATCTTTACGGAGCTTTGAGCAGCATTGGCATCAATTTAAAGAGTCATCTTTTGATGATGTTACGAGGGTGGATTGAAAAGTAATCGGCCTAACCAAGAAAATAAATACATAATAAATGAAATATATTTTTATTTTTCAACGTAATCACCATCTTCCCTTCCAAGCATTTAGCCCGTTGAAAAAAAATGATTCTTCCTTAGAGTCAAAGTATGCGTCTACTGCTGCTTTGACCTCGACATTTTTCAAAAATCTTTGACCTCCCAAGTGCTTTTTTAGGTTAGGGAACAGAAAAAAGTCTGACGGTGCCAGATCAGGTGAATAAGGTGGATGCGGTAACAGTTCAAAGCCACAGTTGTGAATTTCTGCCATTGATTGGACAGACGTGTGAACACGAGCGTTATCTTGATGACGCTCGGACTCGGCTCGGAGGACTTTTCTTCTGATCATTCCTGGACGTTTTTCTTTTATTTCCTCTCGTAAACGACGTAGTAAGTTGCTGTAATAATCAGAGTTTATAGTCTGACCCCTTTCAAGATAATCAACCATAATCACACCCTTCGAGTCCCAGAATACTGAAGCCATCACCTTACTTGCCGACAAAATCGACTTAACCTTTTTGGGGGGTGGTGAACCAGGTCTTTTCCATTGTTTTGATTGTTGTTTTGTTTCTGGTGTACAGTAATGAACCCATGTTTCGTCCATAGTAACAAAACGATTCAAAAAAATCACATTCATCAGCTTCAAATAAATCCAGACAGTCGCGTGCAATAGTTAATCGCATCCTTTTTTGCTCAACTGAAAGCAGTCGCGGTACCCACCTCGCAGCCACCTTGTGGAAACCCAACACGTTGACTATTATGTTTTGAGTACATTCATAAGAGATTCCTATAATCTTGGCTATCTCTCTAATTTTCAATCTGCGGTCTCCCATAATTAAGTCGAGTATTTTTTTAACATTTTCGTCAGTAGTGGACGGCGAAGGCCTTCCAGAGCGGAGTTCGTCTTTCACACTCTCTCTACCACGCTTGAATCCTGCTATTCATTTTTTGAAGGATTAATATGAAAGAGCGCAATCCCCTAATGTACTGACCATATATCATCATGGATGGCTTTTGGTGACAGCCCCTTCTTATGGTACTTAATGACGGCACGCTGCTCGATTTGCTCCATTTGCGGAAATGATGTCAGATTGCTTTGTTAATAAATTTATAAAATTAAAACTAATAATCGCACACTTTCAAACTTCACACAATTAACAGGTCTGAACTGAACTAAATAATGTGGGTAGATTTGATGTTTAGAACTAAATGGATCAGTGTTAGGCCGACTACTTTTCAACCCACATTCGTATTATCTTTGCGATAAAGACAGAGCAAATTTATTTAAATTAAGAATTACAAAATACAAAATATACATAATTATAGACTAAAAATATTTACATTACAAAATATCGTTTATAAAGACCTCCGCGTCATTGCCGACTGGGAAGGTTCCCAGAATGCTGGCTGTGTTGCCACGTTGGATGGCGATACTTATTCTTTGGGCCAGAAAATAGCCAGCCTTCTGGTCTGTCTCTATAAATAGCAATGTCTCTATAAAGGCGGCGAGCACTCGGACCCCATGACCTCAGTGTCTCAACCCCAAACGGCTCAAATATGTAATCACCTGCTAAGTTAGCATATATACGCCATTTGAGGCCTTCAGCCGATGCAGCAGCAGCGCCGGCAACTCCGGATGTGCTTGGAAGGTGTGAAGGTGATAAGGTGTCAACGCATATAGCGTCCCACACCAAAGGCCTTCCTATCTTCCACGGTAGCAACGACATACCGTCCGGTCTCTTTCCATCGCTTCGTGCTAAACCATTTGGTTTACGTACGGCCGGAAGACCTGCAGTGGAAAGAGCCCTACGAATTATGTCGTTTAGAATAGCGTGCCGAGGTATACGACCTGCGCTTCTGCTACAAGAAAGGCCATGGTGTCCCAGATTATCGACGGCTACTCCACAGGTGCAATGATGCGGGGATACACAAGGTGTACCCAGCCGAAGGCAAGTGGCAATGCGGAAGGTTGTGTCGTCCAACATTGTACCGATGTTGGGCGATGGGAGTGCCTGGATGCATAACCCTGACTCCCATTCTCCAACAGCTAGTAGGCGTGCACGCTCTTAAACATTGACAGAAGTTTTTTTTTTTTTTTTTTTTTATATTTGGTTCGCCAAATTGACGCCGCCCGCCTGGTGGTCGTGACGACGTCTAGCGATTGTGGGCCACTCTCACAGCACACATTACTATTGAGAGTGGCCCTCAACTTGACGACCTACTGATGTGCCTCTTCACGCTCCGCTTAAAGAACCCAGGATTATATGTGGGAGGAAACACGTGTACAGGCAGGGCGTTCCAGGCCACTATCAGAGCACTAGCAGAGAAACGAACGTTTAAAACGTTCGGTTCTCGCGAACACAGACGTGTCAATCACAGAAGTGTCAATTAGTGTATTAATTCTCAATTTACAGAGCAGCTAATCCCACAGTCGCTGTGAGCCTAGGCGTGAGGGCAGGTCAGTGTCGGGGCAAGACATCGTCCAAGCATTTTTGGCATCGGTCTTGCATCGCACCTCGGAATCAAACAGTGTATTTGAAAAAAAAATCCTGACTAATTCTTCGGTGCTATGGACCGACGACAGAAATGCTGGCAGACTGACATCTGTGACTCTACGAATACCTAGCCCGCCCTAGCGAACTGGAAGAGACGCTTGGACCCAGGCCCGGTCATTAATATTTACATTTAAAATTTTGCACAAAGAATTTTGTATTAAGTTGTCTAGTCTGCCCAAAATTTCTACATTTTTCCAAAATTGTTCTGATGTGTTAATTTGGATACGAAAAGAAAAGTAATAAGTAATTAGTGTTATGTTAGGAGAAATAAAGTTCCGTAATTAATTTACTTTCCTAAAATTATTTCATGTTTTGTTTTTTAAAACTGTACATTTTGATAGAAACTTTTTTTTCTTAGATTCGATTTCGAAATGAAGCCTTAAAAAATTTGCGGAAGGGAAAAAAGTTTTCGATATATTTTTCCCTAATCAACTATCAAATCAGTGGCCGCTTGAATATATTTTATTACCAAACTGTAACGGTAATAGGAAAGTGCCCTACCTAATTACCAAGGCGTCTTCGAAGAAACAGGAAATATTATAATATAGCGCCTTCCCTATTTCTTAAAAAAATCTTAGTAAAAGTTTTGAAATACTTAACGTAATGAATTTGTACATTATATTCTAACAAATTCAATTTTATGATCAAAAGCTGAGTAGACTAATAATTTTTGAAAATCCCACGTCGTTAGGGTTGGGTTTTATCCTGCGTCGGTGAGTGAATCTGGTTGCGTGCTGTGGGGCTGAGGCCCCTTCTAGTCTGCTTTTGTAAGGACGGCGGGTGGCCCGCCGTCCTCAGGCCCCGATCATGGAGGTCGATGGTCCTGGGTGTAAATGAGTCTGCGGCGCCCTGACCACTGACTGCGGAACTCAGCGGGGAGGGTACGTTCCTTCTCCCTCTCGGCCGCCTCTTTTGCGAGCATGACTTGCTCGCAAAAGGACACGGCCGCGTTCCACCTACTCGTGCTGGAGACCATGGCTTGAAGCATGGTTTCCAGCGAGAGGGTATCCACGCCCAGACCCACTACGAGGTCCCGGCGCTGACTTGCCCACGCTGAGCCCTCCACCAACGTGTGGATACTATACGTGAGGTCACCATGCCACCTCTGCATCCACTCGTCCATGACCGATCTCACCGACACGATAACGGTGGTTCCCCACTTTGGTTACTCAAGTCGCACCCTCTAAGTCTCCATGAGAACCTGGCGGAGGTTGAACCGCTGGTCCTCGATTTCTCGAGACGCAGGCCTGTGGTCTCTCTCCAGCTCTAGCTCTATAAATTATGAAACGCAAGCCTACACATAATGTTATTATTTATAACTCAGACGTTAGCCAATATCAATCAGAGATTCTTTACACCGGACTGCTGTACAAGACGCATCTTAGACCCTGCGTCGAATACTGCTCTCACCTCTAGGACGGCTCCGCGAAGTATCTGCTGGATGCCCTCGACGCTATGCAGCGACGGGCTATCCGTATTATAGATTGTCCGGAGGTAACGGGAAGCCTTGAGCCGCTAGCTCAGCGCGGAACAATAGCTTCCTTGGCCGCATTCTACCGTATTTACCACGGCGAGTGTTCTGAAGAGCTCTTCAATCTGATCCCACCCTCTTCCTTCGGATCCCGAACAACGCGTGCCGGGCAGAGATGCCACTCCCACACAGTGGATAGCATGTTCGCGAGAACCGAGCGTTTTAAACGTATAAGAATTTAATACCTAATACAAGCTCGGGGCAGTTAATTAGTGGAATTATACTAGGTATGCAATACATTCTGCTGTTGCAATAATTGAGCTGAGTTTGTCGATCCGGGTCGAACTCCTAAACGATTGGACCAGCGACAACACAACCAAGATTGGACCGATCTTTATGTATTCAGATATATGCACTGACGGTGATGGTCACTATGACCGTGCCAATTTTAAAAATATCGGTCCAGTCGTTTAGGAGGAGTTCGATAACGAACGAAATACACGAGTCGCCTAAGAAAGAGCTTCGTTAACTCCGCTCAATGAATTTATTTTTGAGGTTAGTACTTTCCAGCGGAAAACTTTTGCTATCATTTTAGCGCACATTTCTTTCAAAGGATATAAAAATTAAGATACGAGTAAGTACATGAAACTGTAATCTGTTTTAATATTTTACATGGAATGTCTGGAAGTAGGAGTAGTTAATGTTTCGACATACAGTTCCTATTTCTTTGAAAGACCGAAGGCGCTAGCGTCACTCTTAGGCCGATACCTCACCGAGACGCCATGGCGACGTCGCCAGTCGGTCGCCAACTAGTTCTCATTGAGATATATGACGGCTAAGAATTATTAATGTTAATTACGTAAGTACTTAACACAAATTAATAGCTTAGGTAGTTTAAAATGTAAATGTTTAGTATAAAATGCTGATATCCGTGCATTAGGCCGATACCTCACCGAGACGCCATGGCGACGTGGCCAGCGACGTCGCCAACTAGTTCTCATTGAGATATATGACACTTGGCGACCGACTGGCGACGTTGCCAGTCGGTCGCCAAGTGAGTTAGCCGTCATATATCTCAATGAGAACTAGTTGGCGACCGACTGGCGACGTCGCCATGGCGTCTCGGTGAGGTATCGGCCTTAAGGATACTCCTCGCCAACCGAAGGTTGGGTAAGTACAAAAGAATTATATAGAAAACGATGCTCCACAACGTTTAAAAAGATCACACAGATAGCCAAAGAGTGTTACTTGTGGGTGAAACATTCGAATTGCAGATAATACTTATGAATAAGTGTAAAAAAAACCATAAAATCACAAATTACGCGTAAATCGCACTCACGCAAAGTAACAACTGAGCCTTATTTATCTAGAATTATTATCCGTTGTGGGAGTAGGACTAAATACCTAAACTTTGCGTTGCGCCGGTCCAGGGTGTCTTGTACCAGTTCCTTACGTTAATTTGCTCGAAATACGTTTTCGCATTCCTCCATACATTTCACACAGTTCCCTGACGTTACCGCAAGGGGCGCTGGTGTAAAATGTATGGGGAATATGAAATCGTATTTCGACCAAATTAACTGAAGGAACTGGTACCGGCCCTTAACATCACATAAATTAAAGGGGTTGTGTCGGTCACGATCAAGATATA
The DNA here is from genome assembly GCA_963556515.1 of Nudaria mundana. Lineage (NCBI taxonomy): Eukaryota > Metazoa > Arthropoda > Insecta > Lepidoptera > Erebidae > Nudaria > Nudaria mundana. The sequence continues at coordinate 10,434 of CAUVZR010000067.1, read as the reverse complement.
TATAATGAAATTTAGAATGGGTTTACGCCACACCCAATCTAAATTTCATTATACATCTCTTATATGTCAGGACTACGAGTAGGAACATATCTATTACTATTATTATTTTATTTGTATGCATATGTATTAACGACTGTTCTACATTTAATTCAATTTAATTTTAATTTCGCCTTATCCAGTAGGCACGCCTCATTTTCACATTCTCAAAATATTAGGCGGACCTCTCTCACGAATTAACCTTACTATAAAATAAAGTAAGATTGCTTTACTAACTACATAAGTAGGTACATATCCTAATTATAATTCACTTCAAACGATGTGGAAACATTAATGTTAGGAAATAATTTAGAAACTCAGTAAACTGAAGATCAATGTTATTGTTAACTTTACTCATAATTATTTGTTAGTTGTTTGGGTATTAATATTGAACACCTTTATAAAAAATAATATTTGTGCAAACCTTTATGCAAATCTCTGTATAAGTTTTGGAAGCATTCTCGAATTACTCGGAGTCCGACTTGCGATCAGAAGTCGGGTTTTGAATCCCAGCCAAGAGTACCGACGTGAATCGATTTTCAACTCATGTAATTTAGCTTATCCATCCGAGGGCGTACCTTGTATATCGGCAATGGACGCGGAAGAAACTTAAAAAAAAAACAAGACAGGTTAACAGTAGAAACCACGACTTAAGGTACTGTTAGCACATTACCTTAACCTAAGTCGTGGTTTCAAGCACCAGCTTGGTACAACAGTGCCCAATTAAGGCCCTGATGATATTTTAATGGTATCGTATTATTAGAAGAACATATTATAACTATTTTTAGGAGCCTTATGTCTACGTACCTATAAATACCTATTTGATGAAAGAAGCCGATGCCCGCGACGATACTAAAATTCATCTCATCATCTTCAAATTGTCGAAATGGGACCAAATAATTACTAGAATGGGACCAAATCGAAATAGTAATCGTTGTTCATAGAAAACATAATATATCGGGTGCAAAGGGGCTCTACCAACATCTATAGGGCCCCAGCGACCTCACCTGCTAGTGGCGCACCTGCTGATAAACGGACGAGGCTCGTTAATTTACGGTACCTATGGAGTGGCTTCGGCCCCTACGTGGGTACCAGGTGGTACAACAGTGTTGGTCCGGGGGGGTACCACCGTGCAGCTGTGCTAAAGCCCCCCAAGTAACCCAGCCCAGGCTGGGTTGCGTTAGGGGTTCAGCAGCTGCACCGCCGGGCCCGGGGCGATGTATGGTGCAGCAGGCATGGGACCAGTGGGGGCGAAACGGAGTCTAGTGTGGGTGGTGTGGGTCGATTCGCCGGCCAGGGAGACCCTTAGCAACGGCGTTGCCGCGGCCGCCCGCAACACAGTCATGGGGCCCGCCTGGGGCCAACCACCCCAGGAGACTGCCCCACATGTTGCGCATAATCCTGATGTGGGATCGCCGCTCCGGGTGGTAACCGGTGTGGGGTAGCGGCGGCCTTGCATCAGGGGGGTTTGGGAGCCCTTCCGTCCGGCGGGTCGGCTCCGACCTAACCACACGGTTCTAGACAAAGCTAGCCCCTGCGCTTTGTCACTTACTGCTGCACCAAATGTCGCCCTGTCTTCACGCTTCTTCTTCAAAATCTACAATGGCAGTGCAACAAAAAAGAAATAAACGTTACACAGCGGCCCTAGGAAACCCCACAACTTCACATTTCGAGGTGGAGTTCACTAACGTCCGTGGACTCCATGCGAACCTCGATACCGTCCACCACCACCTTGAGACGGCACGGCCCGCTGTGATGTTCCTCACGGAGACACAAATACGCCGCCCTGACGACACGTCTTACCTGTGTTACCCCGGCTATGTCATCGAGGAACAATTTCGAGACAAAGCCGGGGTGTGCGTGTTCGTTAGGGCGGATGTTTGCTGCCGCCGGTTGCGCTGCCTAGAGAACCCCTCCAATTCCGTCCTTTGGCTGCACGTAGACCATGGCTCTATGAGCCAGATCTACGTGTGCGTCTACCGATCCCACACAGGGGATTCTGAGACAACAAAGCTCTTCCAGTACCTCAGCGAGACGGCTGATGAAGCGCAGGTGCGGTTCCCGAACGCTGACCTAGTGTTTCTGGGGGACTTCAATGGCCATCACATTGAATGGCTGGGGTCCCTCAAGACTGATCATGCGGGTAGAGCCGCCCATGCGTTCGCTCTCTCTCACGGTCTGACCCAGATGGTATGCGGGATCACCCGGATACCAGACAGGTCAGATCACGCGCCCGCTCTGCTGGATCTACTGCTGACGAGTCGCCCAGCCCAGTACAGTGTTTCGGTAGGAGCCCCACTGGGTAGTTCCGACCACTGTGTTGTTCACGCTGGCATGAAGGTGTCACCTCCTGCACGTCCTGTGCAAACGTCACGACGACTATGGCACTACTCGTCAGCGGATTGGGACGGTCTACGCGATTATTTTGCGTCCGTCCCCTGGAGCCAGCGCTGCTTTGTAGGAAAGGCTCCTTCGGATAGTGCTTCTGCTATTGCTGGCGAGATCAGTTTAGGGATGGATTATTACATCCCTTTCACTGATGTCGCCAGTATCCGCAGAGCCCGTCCCTGGTTCGGGCGAGATTGTGCCAAAGCTGTTCGACAAAAACAGTCGGCATATCGCGCCTGGATCAGGGCCCGGGCTGTGCGCGACCCAAACGTGGGCCACCTCAAAGCAGCGTACAACCGGGCCACAAAGTCGAGTAAGAGGGCCTTTAAGAGAGCGGATGCCCAGCGCGTCGCGCGGCTTGGTCAGGTGCTCACTTCCCATCCCACGGGCAGCCGTGGATTCTGGCAACTGGCCAAAGCCGTGCAATCTAACTTTTGTCAGCCCTCGCTGCCACCGCTGCGTTACCCAGATGGAACACTGGCTCACAAAGCCCAAGAGAAAGCGGATATGCTCGCAGACCTCTTTGCGGCTAATTCCCGGGTCGACGACCGTGGCCTGCAGCCCCCCGCCATCGCCAACTGTGGCCACACAATGCCTGATATTGTTATCAGGCAATGTGATGTACGGGCAGTGCTGCGGTCACTCGACACGCGGAAAGCCAGTGGCCCTGACGGCATTCCGGCGGTGGTGCTACGAAAATGTGCAGCTGAGTTGTCTCCAGTATTAACGCGTCTGTACCGCCTGTCATACTCTTCAGGGCTCGTGCCGGAGGTCTGGAAGGAGGCGAACGTACAACCGATCCCCAAGAAAGGGGATCGGTCCGATCCAGGCAACTATCGACCCATAGCTGTCACCTCAGTCATTTGCAAGGTGCTTGAGCTCCTTATAAATAAGCAGCTCATGCAATTCCTAGAGGATCACTCGCTAATCAATGATCGACAATACGGCTTCAGGCCAAAGCGATCAACGGGTGATCTTCTGGCATTCGTAACGCATGTCTGGGGTGGGGCTATGGAAAGGCACGGCGAGTCCTTGGCTATTAGCCTGGACATCGCCAAAGCCTTCGATAGGGTCTGGCATGCTTCGCTCCTTTCCAAGCTTCCGGCATATGGTCTACCTCCTCAACTGTGCAGCTGGATTGCCAGCTTTTTAAACGAGCGCCGAGTGCGGGTCCTCTGCGATGGCCAGGCTTCTCGCTTCTTGCAAGTGAATGCCGGGGTACCGCAGGGGTCCGTACTATCACCAACTCTCTTTCTTCTGCATATCAATGATATGCTATCCCTCGGGAACATTCATTGCTATGCAGATGACAGCACACTGCACGGGAGTTACTCGGTTCGTCCGACGGCGGGGCGATCTGAGATTGAGGAGGAGAGACGACGACTCGTGGCTGATCTCGACCGTAACCTCGACAGTATCTCTCAATGGGGTACCGAGAACCTGGTCGAGTTCAATGCCCGCAAAACACAGGCGTGTGCATTTACTGCGAAGAAATCCCCTTTCCTTCCCCTACCCTCTCTTCAGAATGCATTATTACCAATGAAGGACAACCTTGATATCCTTGGCATAGACGTTCGTCGAGAGCTCAATAATAAAAACTACATCGAAAGATGTATAGGGCTAGCTTCGCGGAAACTAGGAATACTGAATAAGGTAAAGAGATTCTTTACACCGGACCAGAGGTGTCTGCTGTACAAGACGCAGATTAGACCCTGCGTCGAATACTGCTCTCACCTCTGGGACGGCTCCGCGAAGTATCTGCTGGACGCTCTCGACGCTATGCAGCGACGGGCTATCCGTATTATTGGTTGTCCGGAGGTAACGGGAAGCCTTGAGCCGCTAGCTCAGCGCCGAACAATAGCTTCCTTGGCCGCATTCTACCGTATTTACCACGGCGAGTGTTCTGAAGAGCTCTTCAATCTGATCCCACCCTCTTCCTTCCGATCCCGAACGACTCGTGCCGGGCAGAGATGCCACCCCCACACAGTGGATAGCATGTTCGCGAGAACCGAACGTTTTAAACGTTCGTTTCTCTGCCGAACGATAGTGGCCTGGAACGCCCTGCCTGTGCACGTGTTTCCTCCCACATATAATCCTGGGTTCTTTAAGCGGAGCGTGAAGAGGCACATCAGTAGGTCGTCAAGTTGAGGGCCACTCTCATTAGTAATGTGTGCTGTGAGAGTGGCCCACAATCGCTAGACGTCGTCACGACTTACCACCAGGCGGGCGGCGTCAATTTGGCGAACCAAATATAAAAAAAAAAAAAAAAAAAATCGAGGGACCGTTTATTTTAGAGATTTTGTTTGAAGTTATGCTTCTATTTTCTTTCCGTACACTGATACCGATGGAGTAGGTAGTCTTTCTTTATCTACGTTATAACATTCATACCGCGTTCATAGAGGTAGGTAGGTATACCTATTAAATTGCATGTTATTATTTTGGTCATAATTACGTGGATTACAATCGCTATATTTCCATAGCTACCTGGCATAATCTCTATGTACATTACATGACAAAGACAAAGACAAGACATTAACATGTATTTAGAAAATAAATTGTTATTGACGGAAGATAAATTCTATTTGAATAGATATTTTAGGAGACAGATAGCATCTTCGCTATCATATTTTATTAGTTATTCAGCCAAAAACTTGGCTAAACAATCTGCTTTTATTGAGCAGAAAAGTGACAATGTTTGTCTTGTGACCTTGGAATCTGTTCCTGAAAAGGGTGACAATAATTTAAACTTAGTTGTAGGACAATAGAGGAAATCCCTAGCAAATTAAATTTAAGGACAAAGGAAAAGTCTATGTTCATGAATATAATTCATCAAAATATTGAAGGCTTTTCTGGCAAAGAGTTAGAACTAGAATTATTTTTAAATGAAAAACGTATCCATGTACTTTGTTTAACTGAACACTGGTTAAAAAAACATGAACTCTTAGTTAATATTGATAATTATAAAATCATTAGTGCGTTTACTAGAGATTCCGCTATAAGAGGTGGGTCTCTCATTTTAATTAATGACAAATTAAAATCAAAAGACCGAAAAGACGTAGTAGCACTCACAAGTGAGCGAAATATTGAACTATCATGTGCAGAGTCTAGCTCTATATTATTATTAGCGTCTATAGACCTCCTTCTGGAGATTACTACCTGTTTGATTCCATTATGGAGGAAGCCTTAAAAAAGGTATGTAAATGTAAGAAGACTATAGTTGTATGTGGCGATTTTAATATTAATATTTTAGAAAACTCTCAGAACGCGCTAAGGTTCCTCAACCTTTTTAAATCTTTTAACTTACAAAATCTTTTTTGTGAACCAACACGCACCACAGCCACATCAGCTACCTGCTTAGATAATATTTTTTCTAACAGCGATGTAGATGAGAAATCTATAATACATTTTGTAAATTCAGATCATGCAGGTCAGTTAGCTAGATTTAAGTTCCAACATGTTCCATTATCAAAAAATATTGTTTGTAGACCAATCACAACTTATAGATTAGAAAAAATTTAAAAAAACATTAAGAATAAAGTACCTCTTTTGGAGTTGAATAATGATAAACACCCGAATGATCATTACGGAGATTTGTTCGGAGTAATCAAATACGAATGTGATAACATTTTCACTAAAAAAACAATAAATGTAAATCAATTTAAAATAAAATTTAGTGATTGGGCTACGCCTGGAATCTATAAAAGTAGAAGGAAATTATATGAATTATACGAGACAAAGGCATCTACTAATGAGCCACAAGTAATTGAACAGATTAAAAAGTACTCCAAACTATTCAAAAAAGTATGTTCAACAGCTAAATCTAATTATATACGGGCTAAAATTGAAAAATCTGATAATAAAACGAAGGCAATATGGAATGTTATTAACAAAGAAACTTGTAAAGCAAAGTCACGTGATCGATCCTTCGAGTTAAAAATAGATGATAAACATATTAAAACTGATTCTGAAGTGGCCAATGCATTTGAATCTTTCTTCACAAATGTTCCAATCACCACTACAAATAAGTTAAATTCGTCAAAAAACGTAGCCAATTCTCTTCTTAAATCTAGTGTTGATAAATGTAGAATTAACTTTGATTTTCAGTATATTGACTCTGTCACTATACTTAAAACTTTTAAACAACTAAATATAAAAAATACCGAGGATCTTTGGGGCATTTCAACTAATATAATAAAATCAATAGTGCCCGCTATAGCACCTCACCTTGCATTCATATTCAATAAATGTATAGATGAAAATCAGTTTCCTCATCTTATGAAGTACAGTAAAATCAATCCTTTATTTAAAGCAGGAGACAAAAGTGATCCTTCAAATTTTCGACCTATTTCCATACTCCCATCCCTCAGTAAAATTTTTGAAAAAATAATATTTAATCAATTGCTTTCACATTTTACAGACAATAAGTTACTTCATAACAAACAGTTTGGTTTCACTAAAGGCAGGAACACAACGGATGCAGGAGTTGCACTTGTGAAACATATATTTGATGCTTGGGAGGAAAAGCAGGATGCTATTGGTATATTTTGTGATCTATCAAAAGCTTTTGATTGTGTTGATCATGGGACTTTGCTACTTCAATTAGGTTATTATGGTGTTTCGAACAGCTCACTTGGCTTACTTGAGTCTTACCTCACTGGTAGAGTACAAAAAGTAAAAATTAATGGCACCGACTCTTCTGGCGCCTCATTAGTCATGGGAGTACCCCAGGGCTCTATATTAGGACCCCTTTTATTCTTAATATACGTAAACGATCTTCCTTATTTCACTAAAAATCTTTGTGAGATAGTATTATTTGCGGATGACACATCATTAATTTTTAAAAGTGATAGACAAAAAGTAGCACTTGACGATGTAAATAATACCCTTTCGGAAATATTGCATTGGTTCACAAGTAACAACTTGCTGCTCAATGCGAAGAAAACAAAATGTGTAAAATTTACTATGCCCAATGTTAGACAGGTGGATACTCATATTACTATGAATAATGAATTAGTTCAAATAGTCAATACCACAGTTTTTCTTGGGATAACTCTAGATAGTAAACTACAATGGGGTCTTCATATCACAGCCTTGGCAGGAAGACTTAGCTCAGCTGCCTATGCGGTTAGAAAGATAAGGTCTCTGACTGACGAAAAAACGGCACGATTAGTTTATTTTAGCTACTTTCATAGCGTTATGTCATATGGTCTGCTGCTGTGGGGCTCAGCTGCCGATATTGAGACAATATTCATATTACAGAAACGAGCTATACGAGCAATCTATAGACTCGGACCCCGTGACTCGCTGAAAGAATTATTTAAAGAAATTAATATTTTAACAGTTGCTTCTCAATATGTTTACGACAACATCTTATATGTACGGAAGAACATAGATCTATTCAAAAAAAATTCCGATAACCATAATTTTAATACAAGAAATAAAAATAAATTGGCAATGACAAAAATTAGACTTCATAAAGTTGGTAATTCGTTTTGTTGGCAAATGTATAAAAATTTATAATAAAATTCCTCAGGATTTGGTTGACATGCCTCTTAATAAGTTTAAAATAGTAGTTAAAAAATGTTTGATGATGAAAGGCTACTATAATGTAGACGAATATCTTAATGATAAAATGCATGGTCACCCTAATCTTCTGTTGTTGGCCACTCGTATAATACAATAGAAACTAATTGTAACAATGTAAACAAAACAATATTAAAAAAGAAAATGGATAATCTACCTGAGTTTCTTGCTGGTCTCTTCTCAGGAGAACCAAATTACCGAACCAGCGAAAGAATCATTTTCTAATGGTTATTTATGTACTTACTTAATTTAGTATTTTTATAATATTACTTGACAAAATTGTAAAATTTTGACATTCATATGTGCTCTTTATGTGCCTAAACTGAATAAATGAAATTGATTCTTGATTGATTCTTGATTCTTGTACATAAATTATAACTGACTGAATTGATTAAAATAGTTGTCTTTGCAAGCCCATCACAAATTTTCTACAAAAACTTAATATAAATTAAATGGTGAATTCAAAATTTAGTACAGCTGGTGAATCTGCGGGCAACAGCTAGTTATAAAAGCCCTTGCTTCAGTCTCGTCCATTCAAAACTTTCTAGTTCAGGAGCCCAAAAATATTTTGGGTCGACAATAATTTATTTCGCCGAGCACCACATGGATTACTTTAACATTTGTAAATGTAAATTAGTATTCCCTCAGTTACAAAAATGATAAATTTTCACAGGTTAATTATAAAAAAATAAGCTAACTGAAATATAAATGTGGACCAACCTTTGAAATGAACCTATAATAATCTGGTACTGAAAAGGTTGCGGCTTGTTATACAGAGCTGTTATATCTTAGCAAATTTGTGAGGTCCAGATGACTTCATGATACCTAATTACAACTAGTTATCTTATTGATTTAATCAAATAAAGGTATATATGGTTATGGCGGGAATAAGTTCATTAGCCATAACTACCCATTAGTGTACCAAAACAGTAGAAGAGGTTCTACTGTTAGTCTAGCCAATGAATGCTCACAACGGGGGTGTGGATGGAAAAGTAAAACCTTTAGAAGCTCATAGCTAGGCAATTATTGGAGATAGATGCAAAGTTCAAAAGACAAAGTTCCCCCCCCCCCCCCCCCCCCCCACCCTTCCCTACCCTACCCCAACGACGCGGGATTCTCATCCCGACCCAACCCCCGCAGAGACCACGGACGTGGTCACAGTCAGCCGGGCGCCACTGGAAATACGTTCTGCTTGTAACCAGAGACGCCCGGCACCGGACGTTAGAGAGGACGCGGCCTTGGTCGCGGAACTAAAAAAAAAAAAAAAAAAGGCTATGTTCTGTGGTATCCGAGGTGTATAATACCGTAGAGGTGAGATGTAATTCTAAGCACTCCACGGATTTACCGTGCGGGCGCTCGCGCCGGGTTCATAGTGTTATAAAGTGGCGCCCACATTGCAGGCGACTAAGACTTGCGACCCAAGAGTGCCACCTTGCGAGCTGTTAGCGCTCACCTTCACCATGTGACATATTCCCCCCTCTATCTAGCCAAATTTGTAAGAGATTCAGCTGGGATTCCTCTTGCATTTACTTCTACAGCATTAAGTTTAACCACATAGCAAAGTACTTATTAGGTAATCTTTATAGCGTGGGGTTTTGATATGTTGGTTTCCCACGGTACTGTAACTAGAGGCACAAACGTCTTCCCGGATTTTATTTTGTTTTTCATACGTAGACACTATTAGTAGACACTAATAGTGTCCAGTCAGTGGAAGCTATCAAAATCGAGTTAGGCGTTTGAGATACTTTCTTTGTACAGCCTTCTTTCACAAATTCAATGTCATTTCCTTTGTTTGTCGTGGAACCCTTTATGGCTAGAGCCCTACTGCTAAGCTTACAGCTTCACGTATGATTTGTAGTGCCCTATCATGACGACGTGAGTAATGATCCCGGTCTAGTAGCGTCCTACAACCCTCCAGCAAGTGCCTAGCAGTACCAGTTGCCTCACCACATGTTACATGTTTTGTCTGTGCTTTTCCCCACCTAACTAGATTACTAAAAGGTCAAATGCATTTCAGTAAGGCTGGTGAAAAGTCATAGAATAAAGTACACCATTTTATAGTTAAAGTAATACAAAATTCACCTAGAGTCAACCATTCGTTTTGCATTTCAAGGTTCTTTGCGTACGTTGTATGTGTTATTTTCATCTTGATTAAGAAAAAAAATTGTAATGTGTTTGTGTGTTTGTCCCCTGGTGTTACCCAAACCTACTCTGTCATTCTGTGCGCTAACTACCATGTATCTTTTATGGAATTGTAGGCGTGACTCGAGTTCTGATGAATTTTTGTGTTTTGGAAGAGCTTGTACAATTTCGTCTTTTGATTTTGCTAAGACCTTAGTAACTCTTAGAGGTTTAAAGAGTTCTGATGGTTCGTATAAAAATTAAATATGTAGATATATTATGAATAACAAAGTTTTCATCTTTCCA